>VZRR01005873.1:25186-62866 GCA_013398015.1 Oreocharis arfaki | reverse complement strand
CCTCGGGCACGGCCCGGGAGGGAGCGGCGCGGCCCGGGAGGGAGCGGCGCGGTCCAGCCCGGGCGGGAGCGGCGCCCCTCGCGCGTCCCCGCTCCGCACAAAGGGCTCTGCCCGCGCCCTGCCGGGCGTACGCGGCTCGCAGCCACATCCGCACGGCACCCCCGCCCCGGCAGCGCTCACGCAGACAGACACTGCCTCAGGGACATCCCGGCAGGGAGCAGCCCCCGGGGCATGCGGACACCCACATACCCGGCAGCCCCGCACAGGTCCCATAGGGTCCTACACACGCACCCACCCCGCACCCCGACACCAGCGTGGAAGACGGTAGTGATCCAGCTGGAAGGCACTGAGAGCCAGAGGGTTCGCTCATCTTCGTCAAGCTTGCCAGACAACGGCATGGTGAAGTTCATATCGAGGGAATGCTGTGGAAAGGAGAGAAGTTTGCCGCAACTGAAATCAGGATTTGACCCCACTGTGCAAGAACTGCAGACAGCATCGCAGGAAAATCTCAAACCTCTGCTGGTGTTGGAAGCTGGGCTTCATTAAAAGGGAACAGGATGAGATTTTGTTCACTGTGATGTCTGAGCTATGCTTTAGGGCAGGCTGGAAAAGGAGTGGTCTTCACTTACCCTGGTACTTGTTCTGTGGTGTGTAGTTTTGAGCATCCAAAGTCTTCAAAACTAGGAAAAACCAGAACAGTTCTTCCCCTGCCCTGGTCAGGGCCTTAGTTCAGTTCCTTGCTTAAGTCACTGCTCCTTTAGCGCGACAAAGCATTCCTAGTCTCATACATAATAGTGGATTAAAAAGGCAAATAGGTTTGCATAATGGAGAATCTGAGCCCCAAATAAAATTTGAAAAAAAACCCCAGAAACTGGAGATATGCACAGCACTTACAGAAAAAAGTCCTTCTCAAGAGCCAATCATCCCAGTAAATTCTTCTCCTTCAGGGAATTTTGGCAGTAGCACAATTTGCAAACATCCTGGCTGGCTGGTCTTTTGCAGTTGTGGCTGTCTGCTCATGTTCTCTCTTCTTTTTTGATCAATTATTAAAACAGTCCAGGGACCCCAGAACTCCTCCACTTAGTTTGCCGTATTGCCATGAAGACATCTGCTTAACAACCTCCTGCTTCTTCTTCAAGCAAACCACTCACAATCAATGTGCTGCATGTTTTTGTACACAGGATCCCAGTGCGAGCGCACCCAGTCATACAAGTAAATAATCTCTCAGAAGTGCCTTCATCATGACAGAAACCTCTCTCCTAGCACAGATCAGCTCATCTGTGGGATGGAATAATGAGCTGGGAAAACGAATGGCCCAAATTTCTGACATTTTCTCTATTTTAGAAGGTTTGAATGAAAGAACCCAGCTCTAACCAGCCCAGATGAGGTTGTGGCTGCATGGCTGGCTAATCCTGGAGGGTGGTAAGCTTCTTCAAATTCAAGTATCTGCATTTCATACCTGAAACTTTTAAAAGAGCCTCCACTCTTTTCGATAAGAGCACTATAATTTTCTCAGTAAGCCTTCTTAGTGAAGAGTCAGGGACAGCTATGAGAAGAAAAACCAGATTTAAAATTCGTGCTATGTTCGCACCGTAACAGCACTGAACTGAGTGAATTGTCCTGAGATGTTTACCCAAAGTAGGAAAACTTTTCCCATGCCAGAGGCCTTGGGATTACGGGATAATTAAAGTTTCTTTTTTCTAATGAAGTCAGCCTGTTAATGCCCAGAGATTTCAGTAGAAAATTGAACAACCTCTAGTTTTCGTAAAACAATTATTCTGTAAGGTCTGAGACCAAGCATGATGGATTTTATGTGTCTGTAAAGTCCCGTGGTTTCTCCAGTACAATATTCATCATTGTCCATTTTCGGTATTTTCTCAATGTCCAAGAAAACTCACAGAAAAGAAGCCCTCTCAAGTGGAAAGCAGTACACAATGCCTGCTAAGACATGACTACATATCCTAGCCAGCCATATGTCTCCCAGTGTATTGTTTTTCAGAACACTGTCACAGCAACAAGGCACATGGCTCAGAGCAACCCTAACAGCACAAAGGGAAACTTTAGGACGACTGGAGCTTCAAGCACCATCCCTCACTGGCAGAAGGGAAACCATCACTGAGTCTTGTTTTCAAAGTGTCATCTGAAAGAGTAACCCCTTGAGAACAGGCAGACAAACAGGCATAACCCCACAGTGAGTGTCTCTGTAGGCAGACAAAAGAAGCAAAGCTCTCTGGAGATGGGTTCAGCATCACTCACGACTAGCAAAGTTGCCCAGTTACCAAGATTGCTGGTGCCAACAGTGCTTTTTACTCCAAGAGACTTAAAAATACCCAGCAACAGGAAAAATGTGATACCTTTTATCAGTTATGGTTTACACTGTGTGGATGAGCAAATCTCAGTTTCAACTTGTGGTGCACAGTTCTCCTCCTAGCCATGGTCCCTGATATGCTGGGGTGTCTGCCTATCCCTGCCAGGACTCCAGCGTTGCCCATGGTGTCACAGCTGGTAGATCTTGTGTGTAGAAGTGGGGTGGCACTGTCTGTGCTGCCACCAGTTTGCCTGTTCATCCACAGCAAGAAAAATGCGCCTGTGATGGAGCCAGGAGCAACCAGTGCTTTGGGGCCTGTGGGGTGAGAAAGCAAAGGGGCATCCTCCAGCGCTTGGTGCCAGTCATGAGCTGCTTGCATCAATGTGCACATCCCTGGAAACTGCTTCTCCATGCACTACAGACCCTTTGCCTGCTCCAGAGGCTGGTAGCTTTGTTTCTGTGCCCTTTTTTTCCTTCAGTCCAGGAAGAGCAGATTAAAAGCATCAGCTGTAAAGAAGGAAGGATGTGGTTTCTTAACCACCTTTCATGGGAGTTACCCTCACTGCTAACATCTGGAGGCCAAAAGTATGAACCTCTGTATGTAGGACCTGTCTGCCTTGTAGGACTGGAGTGAAGGCCTAAATTGCTAAAGCAACCCCATGTGCCGGTGGCAGCCCCCCATCCCAGCCCGGCTGCCGTGACAATCTGCAGATCAGTATGCCAACCAGCGACAGGCACCGCTATTCCTTTGCTCGGGGCACTGTGTCAAAGGGGGGAGCTTGGTTCTCCATACCCAAGAGCAACAGTGACTGTTAAGAAATCGTGGGATAATAGCCCTTTTGATGGATGCTCGGCTCGCGCCGTTGGGATGCAGCGGTTGTGGTGGAGCTGGGGAGGGGGAGGGGGCAGAGAGGCATATGACAGTGCTGATAACAAGTGGGCTTTGTATGCTGTGGCCAGGGGCTCCCACAGCTGCTCCAGTGCCTGCTCTCTCTTGAGGTAGTTTGGGTGGAAGAAGAGGCTACAAAAGCTCAAGCAAATGAGCATGACATAGATAGGATTTTAATGACTCAGTCCCTGCTTCTCTTTAAAAGACAAAACTGTAGTGGAGCACCTTCTCTTACCATTCAAGCAAGGTCTCTAGAGGAGGGGCTTCTCTGGGCTGGTGGTCTGTCTGCTGCAGCTCCTCCTGGACAGCAAATGCCCTCAAGTGGGTCCGTCCAGTTTGTTTCCTTTCCCTGTGTAGCTGGTGAATACTTGGAGCCCATGCTGGCCAAGGCCCTCATCTGCTTCTTGCCATCACTTGAAGGGTCTTGGTGATGCTGAAGTAGAGTCTGGTGGTAACCTGGAGCACCCCCTTGGGAAAGGGCAGGGCAGGTCATTGCCTCCAAATTAGCCTGTCCCAGTGATCAGTGCAAGAAAAGCAACAAACCTGCGGGTGGGCTCCATGGCAGAGGGTGGACCATGGGAGCACACAGTGTCTGACTGACATTAACTCTGTGTATCCCTGGTTTTACATCACCTATCATCACTTGATGACAGTGTCTTTTTTCTTGTGATGCATATTCTCTGTGGAGTGGGAGATAGTGATTACAGCAGTCGGCTACAGATTACCAAGGAAAAACAACTTCCCCCCCGCCCGCCCCGAAAAGAAAAAAAACAAACAGAAAATCCCACTCCAAAACTACACACACTTTGTTACAGTAATCCCTGTCCCAACAGGAGACAAGCACAAACTCCCAGCCGGCGTGCGTGGTTGCTCTTAGTAAGCTTTGGACAGCTGGGGGATTTGGAGACGGGATTAGCTAATACAATTCAGGCTCAATTAGCAAAGGAAACATGGAGATTCCAGCTCCCACTGGGACAGATCTGGGCAGGATCCCTCCAGAGGGTTAATCACAGAGCAACTCGTGTTTCATTCACAAATAACCAAGCTGCCTGTGTGTGCCATCCCACCTACGGCTGGGCTGCCGTTGGAGTGGGAATGCTTGCCATTGCCAAATACTCCCTTACCCCTTGGACCCGGGTAAATCCAGCTTTCCTGCCCATGGGCTGGGAGAGGGAAGGACTAACCGCAGCGGGGAGGGAGAGCAGGCATGCACGCAGGTGCAGAGAGCTGGCAGCCAAACAAAGGGAGATCGCAGGAGCAGATACGGGCGCTTGCAGGATACAGTCATGGCTTTCTATCAGCGAGACCAAAGGCAAAGAGAGGGGGGCAAAGGAGACACTTCTCGTTGATGAGGAGATGTTGAGATGCACCAGCAATCGGACACCAGTGCTACGTTTAAAACTGGGATCCCTGGGCAGGGCTTTTGTTGTCACAAATGCTCTTTACTTGGCCTGCTGGAAAAAGCAGCAGGCTCACCAGGATGCTGGGGCATTTATCAGGACAGATTTCCAAGCACCTTGAGATTAAGCAGGGCCCACATCTCTAAACAGCTTAGTGAGCACCAGCTTCCAAACTTCCCCTGACATGAGTCTCCTTGAAAAGCTGAACCAAATCCTCATGTTTGCCTGCTGAGCATTCCCAGTCTCAGCTGGTTCCTCATTTCCAAAAGCTGCCCTCAAATCTCTCATCTCTCAGGGTGTTTTGAAGACACATGGCTCCCCAAGAGCTGAGACACAGACTCCCTCACCAGGCAGGCCTCTGCTTGCAGGGCTGGTGAACCGGTTCCCAGGGTGCAAGTCGTATGGGCACGCTCTCCCACGCATGGATGGGTTTCGCACAGCCCTTTTGGAGACTGGCTGCTAAACACTGGCATTCTGTGGAAAGCACATGGACTTGGAAGGGATGGGGAGAGGCCCCAAAGCACTTGGTGCTCTGGAAGAGGTTGCTCCTGAAGACTGGGCTGATGACTAGCAAAAGGCAAGATGTTAATTGATTTTTCAGATCAGCTTTCAGTCAGTTCTTGACTCTGAAGACAGGAGTCAGGAATCAGACAAAAGAAGGGTGGCGAGGGACAGGGCTTGAGCCAGGCAAAGCAACTGACCTGGGAGATGGAGCGAACCAGGCTTGCTTTCCCAGCCTTCCTTGGACAGAGTAGCCGAAGTCTTGAAGAGCAAGATAATGGTCTTTGGCCAGTGCCAGGCAAACACAAAAAAATGTCAAGCAGCTCCCCAGGTGTCAGCTTGTGAAACAAACCCACCAGCCTCTTCCTGGTTCAGTAGCTGGGACTCTCACAGAAGAAGCAGCCTCCGGCACCATGGAGCAGCTTTGTGGGGGACAGCAAACACCACCTGTCCTCATGTCAGAGCACTCCAGGGTCTGACACTCCCGCCACAACCAGAAAACATAGCTAGGCCTGAAAAAGCCATTGGCGTGGAAGGAGAAGACACACAGGCACGAGGCACAGTGGGAGCGCACACCATGATTTCTGCCTCTCTCCAATAGCCTGGCTTTTTTCCTTGCTCCTCAGCAGTGTTTGGTATTTACAGGCACTGGGAAACATTTGCTCCTTGCACTCCTTCCAATGGAGCGTGGGAAAAGCTCTCACCCGAAGCAAAAAAACATGGGAATTTGCTTTCAAGTCTATTCTTCTCACTCTCTTTCTCTCCAAGTGAAAAGCCCTGAGCTGGCTTTTTTTCTTTGCAAGGCAAGTTTTCTGGCCAAGGCAAACTGGTGTTTGTCTCTCATGCTGTCGGCAGAGTGACAGGCGTCAGTATGACGAGGGGCAGTGGCAAATCAACCAGGACAGAGGGAGTGGCAGCAGGCTGAGCTAGGCCTGTGTGCATCTTCTTCCCCTCGCTGCTTTTAGGTAAGGGAGACAGCACATTTCAGCTTCAGTAGAAAGAAATAAGGGCTTATTTTGAGGGGCATTTTACTCCCAGAGGATATGGAGAGCCCTTGGTTTGGTGCTTGGCTTACTGAGGCAGGCAAAGAAGAATGGAAAATAAGCATTGAAAAAAATAACAGAGGTTGCCCCCTCTGCTTCCTGGTTCTGGAGTGAATAGGTAGTGAGCAGAAATAGAAAAGCATCCTCCCCTGTCAGGAGCAGCACCAGGGTTTCTCCCATCCTTGATCCAGCTGCCATGTGATGGATCTGCCCAGTGAAAGCAGACCCTGTGCCAGCACCTGACACACACAGGCATGAAGCGCTGTCAGCCCTGAGTGCCAAACTCTCCAGAGGACTGGGATGGAAACACACACTAGTCCAGCTGCTCACTCCTTGCCCGCACCTCAGCCTCCAGAGAGCTGGAAGGAGGCGCTTCCCACCCCAAAAGCCAGGGTCTGACTCCTCTCCTGGCCTCTCCACCTGCCCAGGAGCTCTGGCTATATGAGTCTGCAGGAGGGCAAGTGGCTTCCGGCAGCCTATTTGCAACGAGGCCGGGATGGTGCAGGGAGTCAGGGAATTTTCAAGCAAGAGGAAGAGGTAAAGACCTGGACTTCCTTGCCTTGGGGACTGGAACACTCCTTCTCCATCAAACAAGGCCGAAGGACCCAGCAGGCATCTGCAGAACTCATGAGACCATGACAAACCTGAAAAAACCAGAGCCCTGATTGCTCCCCCAGGGCAGGCCGTCACTGCAGGAAATGTGCTCCCTGTGCCCAAGGATGCTGCTGGGACGGGAATAAAGGCACCCTGCCTCCCCACACAGCCCTCTCTCCAGTATTACAGGGCAAGCTCAGGGAACACCAAAAGGACAACTGTAAACCCTCATATGACCCAAGAGACCCACTCTATGCCCATGTAAAAGAGTGAGGAATACCCTTTATACCCTGAGGTTTAAGGCAGGTCTCTTAGGCTTTCAAACTCCATCCTGGAAGTAACCTACTGCCTCCAGCCATTTTTCTTGTGTGAAACTCCCTCCGCAAGAGGTGCCTTAGGTGAGCAGCTGCAGAGACAGCCAGATCCCAGAGGAGGTGTTTGCTTTCTCCATCTTCCACACTCACACACCCTCTTTTTAATTGTTTGCACATCAAGAAACGACTTGCCGTATTGCAGCCTCCCAAAGGGAGGCAGGCATTGAACTCGTAACCTGAAACTGCCTTTCAGGGAGACAGCCAGCACCCACCTCCCTCTGTTCTCACGTCCTCTCCCCTGCTCATCCCTGCCTGAGCAGCAGCCATGTCCTCCCCTCGCTCTGTTCAGCCCTTCAGCAGCTACACCCTTCACTGATAATGAGCACAGAGAAAGAAAGCACAGAGCTGCCATTCAGAGCCTTTCTCAGACACCAAAACATCTCTCTGCATTAATAATCCCTTTCAAAAGCCCCTTCCTTGCACACATCCCGCCCTCCCCCTCTAGCCCCCGATGCTTTTCAGGAGCGACTGTGATTCATCTGAGGTGAGAAACAGCACGGTAAAATTTTAATACAGCCTGAACATGATGTGAGAGCGCTCAAGTGCCTTTTAAGCAGCCTGCCTGTTTCCAGCAACTGCTTTGAAGGCAAGATCGCTTCAGTGCTGTGTGAAGAGCTTCAAAGAGAATATTTGGGACTGATTTTGACATGACTCAGAGAAGGCAGGAAGCCTCCTAACACAGTTCCCTCAAAGGATGAGCAGCAGCAGAAGAACGTGCAGGCTCTCACCATGCCTCCCTGCTGGGGGTTGGCCCAGCTGGACCATGCGGGAAGGCCTGGGAGGACCAGAGCTGCATGTACCTATAGGATACACAGCACACCGAGTGCTGTGACCATGTCCCCACCTCCACAGACTGCTATGGGAGACATTTCCCTGACCATTGGTTATATTGCATGCTAATAACCCTGGGACCAATGGTCTGCCCCCAGCTGTGACTCCAAGGATTGGAGAGCGGGGGAGATTTCTCCATGCCCTGGGTACATGTGAGGGTAGGGAAAGTATGAAAATAAGGCAAAACCACTTGTAATTAGTCCAAACAGAAAGAGATGCTGATAATACTCAAGGACTTCTCTACAGCCAGTAAACAAAAGGGAAACAAAACCAGTGTGCCAGAAAGTAGGGATGGGAGGTGAGTGAGTGGACACAAGGCAACAGCAGAGGCAGAGGAGGGTAATTCCCCAGAGAGGCTGTGGAAACTTCCGTGAGCCAGCAAATATCTCTCAGCTTTCCTGCTTTTCAGTGTTCCTTGGGTCCCTGGGCCTCTTCAGACCCACAAACAGCAAAGTACTGCCCTCCAGCAAGGAAATGCTCTGGCCCTGTAGACTGTCATGCTCAGCCTAGGAACACCAAGGCCAAAGCCAGAGGCTGAGCTCCACATCTCCAAGTGTCCTGCCAGAGGGCAGCTGGCAGCTCCTGGTGATCTGGAATTGTGTCTACCTCAACACCACAAGCAGAACATCAACCAAAACCACCTTGTCCCAAGTAGGGGTGATCTGTGTTGGAACTGAAGAACTCTCACAGCTCCTTTTCAGACCATCCATTCCCATTTACCTGACAAACTAGCCCCAGTAGTACATGTCACCCAGGGCTGCTGGAAGGACATTGGTGAAGTGCAGGCTGCAACCTTGCATATCCTGTGCCATCAGGAAAGGGAGGATGAAGCCAGGGGGAAGAGGGTAGAGTGTTTTGAGTTGGTAAAACCCCTGGGAGCACTGCATTGTTTGGCTTTTCTCTGCAAGTGATGCACCAAAGTAATTTGCCTCCTGGGCCACTGTAAAGAAAGTCAGGAATGTCTTTCTTGAAAAGTTAAGAGCAAATCACAGCATCCCTCTCCTTAGTATGGATGTAGCCACCGTGGGCAGTGTCGGCACAAAGGGCTGGCAGGGAGCAAGGCCCAAGACCTGGCTTCCAAAACAGAGTGGCCTGACTCAGGTGAGGGGGGGAAAAGGAGGAGAGCCAAACCTAAGGTCTGGGGAGCACTGCTGTGGGCACACATGCTCACATGGGATGGAAAGCGTATGAGGGAACACTTGAGGAATGCTGTGGGGGAACAGGGACAGCAGCCCTCACGATTTAAAAGAAAGGGATCTTTCGACATTGGCGTGATGGCTGCAAGGGGGATGTCTGGGGTACCTCAGGGCGGGTGATCTCTACAGCTCAGCAGAGACAAGCCTGAGAGGTGCCACAGACCTGCACAGGGTTGAAAGGAACACAACAACCTCAGCCACAGTTTTACATGAAGGTGGTGCAATTTTTGAAGGTCATTTGGAGTCTGGAGCTACCAATGGAGAGGGATCAATCTGGCATCAACCTCAGGATCACTTCTCCCTCCAAAAGGGACTCTTCCCCTTCTTAGGGATACATTCAGAATCAGGTTTCCATGCAGAAACATCTTCACTTAGCAGAACTAACATCTGTGCCGCCGCATCCTGAGCGTTTGTGGTTACTGAGAGAAGAGCAGCTGGAGCACTTGGCCTGGTTGTCAGGGAGCACATGCAAAGAACATCTCACTCTAGGCTGTACCTAACCTGGGAAACCCCCAAAGGGGGATTTTTTTAGAGGAAAATCAGTGGATTTCAGAGCTAAACTGTATTTGCCAGAGATTTGTCGGCCGTGCCTCCTAAGACTTTTTGAAAATGAGAGCTCTCCAAGTCAACTGGGAAGTGACAAAGGCATGTGTATCAACCTTTGACCAGAGTTTGCTGTGAGAGCAAACCATCTCACCTGCAGCAGGTGAGATTAATGCAGTCATCAACCACTTAGCCTTCAGCAGGACTGGGCCAGCCCTAGAAACACATCGGCAAAGTGCCTGGGCTGAGGATGAATCTTCTTGTGCCCAGTTTGTGCTCTCTGGAGAGCTGCAGGAAGATGCAAGAAAGAGAGCTATCTGCTTTCTGGAAGTCTGCTGCTCCTAAAAGGTTGCAGTCAGTAGCTCCTCACAGGAAAATAGAGACAATGGAATGCAAACTGTCTTCAGTGCAATTTAGGAAAACAGCGAAACTCAATTAGCTCAATGAGCTAATGGACAAACAGAGTGTCGGCTGACACACCCAGGAACATGAGCATGGCTGCAAGGAAACGTCAGAGCTTCTGTGTGCTCAAAGCCACTGTCTGAACTAGGAACCGCAGGGGGAGAGAAAGCAGTCAGCAGTCCTGTGAGGGAGTGGCACATGGGGTGGCTGAGCAAAGGGTGGCGTGACAGGAGGGGATCACAAAATCACCCACTGAGCTTAAGCAAGGAACTGTGGCACCACTGTGGAGAAATCCCCCAAAGCCTCTCCAGGAACTCTCTAACAAGTCTGTACACTAATGCATGCAGTGTGGGCAATCAATCAGAGATCTGTGTGCAGCTGCAGGGCTGCAGTCTTGTGGTAGGATAAATCCCGTGACTAGAGTGTGGCAACAGAGGGATACAGGCTTTTAGGAAGGACAGAATGGGCAGATGAGGACGGGGAGTTGCTCCTCATGTACGTGAGCAGCTGGAATGTGTGGAGCTCTGCCTGGGAATGGATAAGGAGCCAGCCTCATGGACTAGGACTATAGGAAGAACAGGCAAAGGTGATGTTATCACAGTGGGTGTCTGCTAGGGGTCACCTGACCAGGAGGAACAACTGGATGAGGCCCTCTACAGAATGGCGGTGTCATGCTCACAGGTTCTGGTGTCCTTATGGGGGGCTTCAACCACTCTGATATATGCTGGAGGGACAACACAGCAGGACATGAACCATCCAGGAGGTTCCCAAAGTGCACCTATCATAAATTCCTCTTCCAAGTGACAAAGGAGCCAACCAGGAGAGCCGCTGTGCTGAACCTCATACTCCTCAACAAGGAGGGAAGTGAAGCTCAAAAGCAGCCTTCACTTCAGTGACCATGAGATGGTGGAGTTGAGGATCCCAAGGGGAGGGAGGAGGGTGAGAAGCAAGCTTCAGGAGAGCAGACTTCGGCCTCTTCCAAGATCTGCTTGCATGAGTCCCATGAGATAAGGCCCTGGCCAGAAGAGGTGGGGAGGGAAGGGGAAGGGCTGGCAAAAAATCTGGTTAATATTCCAAGTTCATGCAACCTCCATTCCAACAAATGTACAGCCAGGTAAAATTGCCAAGAGACCTATGTGGATGAATAAGGAGCTCCCGGCCAAACCCAGGCACAGAAAGGGAGCCCACAGAGGGTGGAAATGTGGGGGGAATACAGGAACATTGTCTGAGCATTCCTGTCCAAATTCAATTCCAGTTGAACTTTAGCTTTCCGAACTCCAGAGGGTGAGGTGGATTGAAAATGGGATGAATCACCTGACCTAGAAGGTGTCATTCGAGGGTAGGAAGTCTTGTTGGATGCCATTCACCAGTGGTGTACCCCAGTGTCAAGACTGGGTCAAATCCTGTCCAATATCTTCATCAATGATAAGGAATGGCCCACACTGTGTCCTCTGCAAGTGTACTGATGACACAGAACTGGGAGGAGTGGGTACCATTCACCATTGGTGTACCCCAGTGTCAAGACTGGGTCAAATCCTGTCCAATATCTTCATCAATGATAAGGAATGGCCCACACTGTGTCCTCTGCAAGTGTACTGATGACACAGAACTGGGAGGAGTGGGTACCATTCACCATTGGTGTACCCCAGTGTCAAGACTGGGTCAAATCCTGTCCAATATCTTCATCAATGATAAGGAATGGCCCACACTGTGTCCTCTGCAAGTGTACTGATGACACAGAACTGGGAGGAGTGGCTGCCATTCAGAGGGACAGGCTGGGAGGAGTGGCTGGCAGCAGATGAAGTTCAATGACTTTATGGAGTTCAACAAAGAGAAGTGGAAAGTAAATGCACCTGGAAGGAAACAATGCCAAGCATCAGTACACCCTTTGGGCCACCCATTTGGAAGGCAGCTTGTCAGAAAAGGACCTCATGGATCTGGTGGACACCAAGTTGAACATGAGCCACCAGTGCACCCTTGAAGAAAAGGCTAACAGTATTCTGGGCTGCACTGGGAGGAATGCTGCCAGCAGGTGAAGGGAGGTAATCCTTCCCTCTGCTCAGCCCTGGTGAAGCCACTCTGGGGGTACTGTGTCTGCTCTGGGCTCTGCAGTACAAGAGAGACATGGGCATGAAGATGATGAAGGGACTGGAACATCTTCCCTGTGAGGAAAGACTGTGAGAGATGGGGTTGTTCAGACTGGAGAAGGAAAGACTCAGAAGGGATCTTATTCATGTATATAAATACCGGAAGGGAGGGGGCAAAGAAGGTGAAGCCAGGCTCCCTTCAGTGATGCCCAGTGACAGGGCTGGAGGAAATGGGCACAAACCAAGGAGGTTCCATCTGAACATCAGGAAATACTTTTTTAATGTGAGAATGACTGATCACCGGCACAGATTGCCCAGAGAAGTTGCACACTCTCCATCTAAATTCTCATACATAATGGAGGCTGACCATTTGGAAGGCAGCTTTGTTATAAGGTGACTGAGCACTGGCATGATTGTCCAGAGAGGCTGTGGAATCTCCATCCTTGAAGATATTCCAAAGCTGACTGGACATTTCCCTGGACAGCCTACTCTAGGTGGCTGTGCTTGACAAGGGCACTTGGACTAGATGACCTCCAGAGGTCCCTTCCAACCCCAGCCATTCTGTGAGGGAGTGAAGCAATAACCCCTCACAGGAGGACACACTTATGCCACGGGACTGTGCTGAGCCAGTCAATGCTGCTGGACAACCACAAAGGGGAGGGACAGTACCCCACATGAGGTGACAGAGTTGGTTGAATGTTGTAGTCCACCTACAAAAAAGCCACTTGAGACCTGAGGTCTCTAACACCTTACAGGCTTTCTGGCACAGAGGGTGTGATGGCTAAGGATACAGTCCAAGGGAATTTAGAGGTACAAGAAGGTACAGCAAAACTGAACAGATCTTCCCCCTGAAATCCACACAGGATTCCTAAATGTTTATGCCACAAACCCAAGAGGATGAAATCTTAGTATTTCTTGGAACAGAACCATTTGATAGTACTGTTGTGCCTCATCCAGGGCCCGCAATAACATTCCTATCTAAGAACACCCAAGGAGCACAAAGGCCATAGACTCATAGAATTGGTTAGGTTGAAAAAGACCTTTAAGATCATCAAGTCCCAGGGGCTGTTTTTACTAAGATAAAATCTGACTTCTCAAGAGTAGCATCAGACAAACCCAGCCCCCCTTGGTATTTTATCACTGGACAATGATTTATGGAGCAGTCTAAGAGCCAATCCAGCCAAGGTAGAAAAAAAAGCAGGATCAGAACTGGATCCTGTTTGGCTTTGCAGCTGTAGCTGACATCAAGTTGAACATCTCTCTGAAAGGTCAGCCCTGCTAAGACAAGCCTGCTGGCATATTATTGGGCTAGAGGCACCAGCCACCAAGTGGAATTCTCTGTCTGGTGTTATAGCAGAAAAACTCAGAACCAAAGGGAACCTCTACCATTGAAAAAAAAAAAGAATTTCTAAAAACAAGCATCAGGGAGAGGTACCAGTCTCTTCCTGAGTGGAAGGGAAATCCTTGGTCCCTCTGTGAGGTTTGCAGCTGCTGACCTTGTCTTCTAGCTATGTGGGCCTGTGTCCCTCACTGAGATGGCAAAAATGTGACCGGGAGTGGCTGCATATATTGTGGGTAAAAAATTTTCAGAGCAGCTGAGAGTTGGAATTTGTGCTATGAGTAAGACGAGCTCCTACAGAATGAGTTAGCGGATGTTTTAGGTGATTCATTGCCTTCTGATAACTGCCCAGCTCCTGAGGCATTGCTGGTATGTGAAAACAAGGTAGGTCTGGGTGAATCAGAGGGCCAAGGGAAGAGTGCTGGTGGTAGTTAGCAAAAACACGCACAAGCTTATTCAGGGACCAAGCTGTAAACTGCCATATTTTCCAAGGTCTGCAGTGAACTTCCTGGAAAAAAATGGGTCTTCTTTGCTGTCAGATTTGGGGTGTGCCTTGGGAGCAAGCCCATTACTCCATCCTCCAAAGGTAGGCACTGGTGTGAAAGGCTAGAAGAGCCAAGCTGAGCCATCTTTGTATGATACCTTCTGCCCACCCTCCAAAAACATGTCCAGTGACTCCTCTGTGCCAGGTATCACTGGTGCTGCCTGGATGATCCTGGGTGTCTCCAAAAGATGGGAGTACCCTTTTCTTTCATCTCTTGCTGATCTCTAAGACGCATCTCCACATTTTTTGGCCATGATTTCTCCACCAAGCACCTAAACTACAATAATTTGTTTGCATCTACAGTTGCCATGTTTGACATCTTGGGTACCCACAGGTTACTTTGGAGAAGACAGATGAAGGGTCTGTAGGATGAAGAAGGGAGCATGGAACTTAGTGCCAGCTCGTACCTACATCACCATTAGCTTCCCACTTTAAACCAGAAGGTCTGCATTTGTCACAGAACTAAAAGGAGCAGAAAACACACAGGACTTTGCAATGCAGCTCAGTGGCCGTGCACATGTCCCAGGGCAAACTCTGTAATTATACCTTATCCTAATTACTGCTGCAGTAGCAAAGACAGTAAAATGATGGAACAGGCACCATCTCCCAGGGCATCCAGGCAGTCCAGGCCATGGGAAAAGATGGAAGCATTCCCAGCCCTACTATTAAATCCCAAATTCTGGTGCTCAGGAAGCTCAGCAACAAGCTTGCAAGTTCAGACATTTCAGTAAGGCTATTCCAAAGGCAGGGACAGGCCTGAGGGAGCAATGCAAGGTCAGCTCTCCATGCGCTGCGTTGCCGTTGTACCTGTGAGTAACATGGGGCCACCTTGCAGAAGGAGACGGCTGCTGTGTCCAAGTGCAGTGCAGATGTGCTCCTGATGTGGTAGAATGACCAGGATTTGGTATGTACTGAATATTTTCTTTTGCAGATCCATGGCAGCGTTGTCTGGAAGAGCCTCCATAGTCTCTGGTCCAACCTTCCTCTTGGAGCAAGACTGTTGCCAGTGCTGGCGCAAGCCAGGTGGTTTTGTCTAACCAACACTACCCAGCCCCCAAGGGTGACAAGCCCCCTCTGCTCTGAGGAGATGTCCCAGGGCTGCCTCTCCTCTTAGGGGAGATTTTTTTTTTTCCCTAAAATCCCTGTGCTGCAGTAGTAATTCCTTGCAAACAGCTTTTTATCAAGGGGAGGGAGAGGGGAAAATCAGAGCAGAGGAAAGATCTGAGAATTAGCAAAGCTCAAACATTTTCAGGTGGCCTTAGAACAAAGCAGTTAGCTCTGTACCCGGTGTTTGTCTTGCCAGTGATGGCTTCCAGTGAGGAGACAGCTTATGTGCTGGAAAGACAGTGATGGACATGAGAAGCAACATTGGGAGAGTAAAGAGGAAGGACAAAGAGATTGGTAGGAACATCACTCCTATTCATTTGCGGAAAGCACATGGAAGAAACTGAAGGCTCTTCTGCCTTTTGTGCATTTAGCTTCCACATAAAAGTTGAATCTAGAGGTGAATATCTCACTGAAGAGATCCATTACCCTCCACAAACCACCAAGATAAAAAGATAACTAGCTGAGACTGCAGTCTCTCTCTTAGGCACCTACAACCAAACTCTTGCCCCGGCGTTCAGCCTTAATGGAGAACAGAAAGGGGTCAGAAAATGAGCCAGGATTGTGAAAGAAGAGGTTCACGAACTTTCAGCCAGGTGAAACGTGTATGGGCTACAGCAACACTCATTATCAGAGGAGGAGTTGTCTCCAGTTCCCAAGCCATGCTCTCCAAGAACTGCTGGAGTGGAACCAAGGAAATGTCACAGAATGAACACAGCATCCTGTGTAAAAGGCTTGAAGTCACATTATAGATTCATAATTCAGTGTCTAGAAAATCAACCTGCGCAAAGGATTAATTCAGAAGCATTAGGCAAGGGCCTAATATGGGGACTGAGAAGCAAACAACTGCGATTTCTTAAGAACTATTTCATACCAAACCATTCAGATTTTCTCTCTCAAAGATCTGGCAGATAAAGGGTAAGCCGCAGATGTGAAAATTTTGACCTCCATGAAGGACTTTTTGTTATCCCATTCAGACTTCTTGTCAGAAAGGAAAATACCATCTAGATGAAAGATGGATGTAAAATTAGAGCAAATAAAGCACCTTGAACTGGTGACAAGAGCTATTCATGGCTTACAGTCAGACTAGAAAGGCATATACAGAAAGGAACGGCAGGAAAATGGTCCTGGCTTTCATACTATTCACTGCTTCCATACTGTGGGTTAGAAGTCACAGTACACTGTCTTAGAAATATTGTGGATAATGTTAAAGAAAACAAGACCAGAGGAATGCCAAAAAGTAGATCCATCAGGTGACCTTAAAGACCTCCCTTGCAGCCCAGAAAGCCAACTTGTCCTAGGCTGTATCCAAGGAAGCGTGGGCAGCAGGGCAAGGGAGGGGATTCTGTGCCTCTACTCTGCTTTGGTGAGACCCTACCTGGAGTGCTGCATCCAGCTCTGGGACCTCCAGCATGAGAGGGACATGGACCTGTTGGAGCAAGTCCAGAGGAGGGTCACAAAGATGATCAGAGGGCTGGAGCATCTCTCTTATGAAGACAGGTTGAGAGAGCTGGGGTTGCTCAGCCTGGAGAAGAGAAGACTCTGGGGACACCTTACAGCAGCTTCCAGTATCTAAAAGGGCCTACAGGAAAGCTGGAGAGGAGCATTTTACAAGAGAATGTAGTGGTAGAACAAGGGTTAATGACTTTACACTGAGAGAGTGTAGGTTTAGATCAGGCATTAGGAAGAAATTCTTTACAGGGAAGGGGTCACAGTACTAAGCCTGCCAGAGTTCAGGAAGTGTTTGGACAATGCTCTCAGGCACACGGTAGAATTCTTGGCATTGTCCTGTGCAGGGGCAGTAGCTGCACTGGATAATCCTTGTGGATCCTGCCTTTCAGCTCAGGGTGTTCTGTGACTCTGTACTGTGAGGGTAGTGAGTCACTGGAGCACTTTGCCCAGAGAATCCCTGAAAATGTTGAAGGCTAGATTGGATGGGGTTTTGGGCAACCAAGTCTAGTGTAAAAGGTCCCTGCCCATGCTAGGGGAGATTGAAAGTAGATGATCTTTAAGGTTTCTTCCAACCCAAAACATTCTGTAACTCAATGAAACAACATGGGAGCAAGATGCAGCTATCTGTCCATCCACAGCTATTAGAATAAATTCCCACAGACTAGAAGTTCCACAATTTCTCAGCCTCCAGAGCAGGCATGGGGCACAGCTGTCTCCCACCCAGGGCTTTCTCAAGGGGCAAGGTTTAAGCAGGTCTTTTCTACTGCGGCCTTGGCCATACGTCCAGTGGTTTGGTCCGCAAAGCTGACCAAATTCCCAGTAAATATGTAAAGGCACATTCATAAGCCATCTGCGCTTTGGTTTCAGGCGTTCCAGCCCAATGGGAGATCAAAGTCCATGCAGATGAGTCACATTTACAGTATAACGAGATGAACCTCCCTCATGGAGCACTGCTTCTGCCTTGCCAGTTGCAACATGCTGTGCACCCACGAGCATTAGCTTTGCCCTTTAGCTTGCAAGATCTGTGGCCCAGGAACTGGACAAACATGCAGTTTCCACAGCCAGACACAGCTTTAACTGCTCTCTTATTCCTGTCTGAAAAGGGCTGCACCTCCAAAATCCAGCACAAGATGTTCATGTCCAAACTACTCTCAACCATTTCAGGACTGAGTCAGACAAAAATAAATAGAGCTGCAAAAACGCTTTTTGTATAATTCTCTGAACTGAAAGCAGCACTGGGCAATCTGGCAAGTCCAAGTGCAGCAGTTTAGAAAGTGAGGGAGTTCAACGGATGAGTGAATACCTGGGGGGCATCTAATAAGGCTTTCAACAACTCATTCCCAGGATCCAGTCTGAATAGTGTTCAGACTCACAGCTGGGCTGCAGAAAGAGAGCAGGAACAGCCTCAGTGCTCACTGATGGATTTACTACTCCCTGCAGGTATTACAAGATGCTGACCCCAAATTTCAGCTCCCTCATACCAAATTTGGGAACAGCCAAAACTCTGATGGCCACAGGCCTGGGTATGTTAAACCACTTCTGGGTCACAGCCCAGGAGTAAGACCTGCCAGTATGCGTGCTTGCAAGCCCTTTAATGCTCAACACATCCCTGCTCTCTGATAACCCCTCTAGACTACATCCTCGGGGCTGCTGTTGTCACTGTGGTCAGCCTGGAGCAGGGGCAGGTCTATGGGCAAGTGGAAGGCTAATAAATCTGCTTGTGGAAGTGCCACCACAAAGGCTGGATAGCTGGGGCATGGAGCTGCCTGCTGGGTGCTGACCGCTGCTGTCTGTGCTCTGGGGAGGACACACAGATCCCTCTTCCCCATTCAGCCAGCCAGGGGGATCACAGACCCTGTCCTGCCTGGGGCGCATCCTTGGGCTCCTGGCGGGCACAAAGACAGCAGTGTGTGTGTCCAGGGAGGAAGCTGGGAGCTGGGCAGGGAGAAGCCCATTGCAACTGCAGCTGTTTGCACAATGCAGAGCGCGTCCCAGTTGCACTCACATGCTCTCATGGTGGGGGCCATGGCTTGAGAGCAAGGAGAACCCTCAGTTTGCACTCTTAGAAATTGCCCCACGTGAAACACTAGAAGAAAAAGCAGCAAAATAGAGTGGCCAGAACAAAACCCTTCAACCTGGACCCCTGGCTAAGGAAGTTTTCCTTTAGAATGGAGACTGAGGAGAGGCTTAGACAACCAGGTCTAATGCTAAAAAGCCTAGCATGGGGTGTTTGAGCCATAGCACTTTGCTCCCAGCCTGCAGGGATTTAGGGTTTCAACTGAAAGGCAAACATAGATGGATGGTGGAGCTACATAAGTGTCTAGACCAGAGGAAATTGCAGCCCCCTAACTGCAGGTGCTGCCTGCACAGGCACTGTTCCCAGCCAGTTCCCATCTCCTGCATCAGGCAAGACATAGGAGACTGCCACACTCTGCAAAGCAAATTCTCCTCAGGAAAGAGAGGATGCACAGCCAGGGTCAAGTATTGGGCCTGCTGGCTACCTGCCAGTCATAGGGCAACCCAGCGTGGCACAGCACATGTGCTGCCATTTGCCATGTCCAGAGACCTGGCAGCCTTGTGGCTTGGTGTCCAGCATGGGCCAAGCCCACTTTGAACCCCAGAAGGGATCAGGTACAGTATAACTTGCAGGACATGCAGGCACTGTGGTGGTATGGGGGCATCTTGCCATATGCAACACAGGCGAAGCCCCCAGGGTCAGTGAGATGTAAACAGGAATTACCAGCTGCAGGCTCCTGCTAAACAGCCCTGGCCCCAACTGTTCCCCACGCGGCAAACAGGATGCTGAGAGATCCTGCTGCAGCTGAGGATCCTGCTCCTGCAGGCATGAAGGGAAGGGAGTCAGAGTAACCTCCTTGAAAAGGATTCCCCT
Source organism: Oreocharis arfaki (assembly GCA_013398015.1). Lineage (NCBI taxonomy): Eukaryota > Metazoa > Chordata > Aves > Passeriformes > Paramythiidae > Oreocharis > Oreocharis arfaki. The sequence continues at coordinate 43,369 of VZRR01005873.1, read as the reverse complement.
GCCCCCAAGTCTCAGTGCCGGGATCTCAGCCAACAATGTAGGGGCAGAGCTACCTTTGTGCAGGGAAGCTCTTCTCTCCAGAGCCACATTTTAAAAGCTCAGCTGGGCCTGGGAGTCTGATCAGACTATAGATCACATAGGAAGCTGTGGAGATTGTCATGTGCACATGTTCTGTGGCCATTGCTGGCATCAGGCGAACTCTGCTCAGTTGGTGTGATAATGGGGTAACCCAAAAGCTACTGGTCTTATCCACGCTGACCCCACACTGTCACCTAAGAGACACTAGTACTTGTCCAGTCTAAGGTGCCATCACCACCAGTGGCTGGAAGCAGACAGCTAGAGAGGCAGGAAACAGGTTGAACATAGCATTATTGCCCTGAATCCATTCCCAGCCTTCAGTGATGCAGGGTGTCTGAGGCTGGAAGAAGCAACTCAACACTAAATAGCTCATCACGGATTTTTTTTTTGTTTGTTTGTTTTTATAAATTTCTTCCTTGGAATCAGTCTCAAGTTCTGACTATCCTGCCCTGGATCTTTTCCAGATCCAATTAGCTCAAGGCCTTCTGCTGTTCCTCCAATTTACAATGGGGTGTTAAAAAATAGTAATAAAATGCAAACCAACTCGCCCAGGCCTGGATAAAGTTTCCTTCACATTCTTGAAGGGATGACTATGATAATGTAGGAAAAACTAAGTCACAGCCTTGTAGCAGTAGGAAACACCAAGTATGGTGGCTTTCCCTACTCAGTAGCTAGGGCAATGTGGGAAGTAAGGCAGTTTCAGCCAGACCATTTTATCTCTGAGGCCAGATGGCTTTAAATGCTTCCTCAGAGCTTGGAAAGGGCCAGGCACTGCTTTGAATTGCTTTTCATACCACCTCATTAGAAAGTAAAAGGGAAGGAATGAACAATCTATAACTTTGAGGCAACGGGAAATAGCTCTGTTAATCCCATTTCCTTCCCCAAGTTTACTCAGGGCAAGTCATCCAGCATCAGGGCCACATCACCTAATCTGCTTATCACTGTCCCACAGCCAGGAGCCTGGGCACCAGCCCAAGGGGCAGATGCGTCCTCCTGGGCATTATTATTAAATTGGAAAGGCCCAGGTTTTCAAACCTGCCCCAGTGCATAACTGTGATACTCGTGGCACCAAGCTTCTACTGCAGCTGCAGATCCAAGGAGTGGCCACCTCCCAGACCCAAGCCTGTGTGAGCAAAGGCAAGAGGGGCACAGCACTGCTGGAGGAACAGATGAAAGAAAAAGGAAGGTGCTGCAGAGAGAAGGATCCTAGGGCAGGCACTGCAAAGCCCAGGGTGGGCGTTACCTTCTAGGTTTCTTAGCTTTCCTGGGTAAAATGTGGGCAAATCCAACAAAATGCAGAATTTCTCCCTTTCTGTCAGGGTTGACACATGCCCCACCCACACATCTGGGATGGGGAGGAAAGCCCTGGCCAGCCATGCAGGCCTCAGGGCTTGATATCACCTGCTCACAACTTGGCTTGGCTGGTCTGTGGGTGACCACTGCTATACCTGACAGCACTGCCACCAAAGCTCTCTTCCAGCTGTTTCCCAGTCTGTGGAACAGCTTCACACACTGGAGCAGCTCTTTCTCATGGAGGGTAACATTCTGCTTTGTGTTTCTTTCCAGCCTTTCCTGCAGAGCCTGTGCTTTGTCACCTTAGTAAAGCCTCCTGAGCTGGGAGGAGGCAAATGGCACTGATAGGCCCTCATCCATGGCACTGTGCCACCCAGCTTGCTACCAGCCCTTTCCCTCTGCTTCCCTCTCCCTCAGGAGTACTACATCTCACAGCCAGCCTCCACTTGGTGTCCAGATGAAAATATGTCCAGACACAGCCTCACAAGAGAGTCAGGACTATAATGTTTCAGGCTTGCAGCACCTGTTCCTGTGAGGGGATCCCATGGCAGAAGGCAGACTTGGGCAACGCATCAGGCCGGCAGCATTTGGTGTGTTGGTTGGACCCACAGCTCCAGGGCAGCAGTGAGTGCCTTGACACAGAGTCAGTGGCTGGAGTAGGGCAAAAGTTACAAAAGTTAATTAGACAGGAAAGGAATCAGCAAGCCCTAGCTTAGTTTCCCAGATGAGGAGTGCCAAGTTTTAGCAAGCTACTGGCTGCGTAAAACAAAGCCAGGTGTTCCTGTTCTGGAGCTATGCTCATCTGGCTGCTCTGCAGACGTGGCTAGGGACATGAGCCTTTGGCTGAGTCCAACCCACCCCTGCCTTCCAGCTGGACTAAGAGTAAGTGTTCAACAGCTTCACAATCCATCCCCAAAGTGATCTGGCACCCCTAGAGCTGAAGAGTTTCAGGGCTTCGGGGAATATCTGTGGGATGGAGAAGTGGGGAAGGGAGCCGGGAGCAGCTGGTCCAGCACAGACCCACCCAGCCCTCCAGATGGCCAAGGCCACAGAACCAGCAGTGCAAAGACGCCGTGGGGCACACAGGCAGCCAGCCTTCCTGCTCAGCTGGCGTTGCTCTTCCCACATTGCTCCACAGAGGATGCTGCCCTCTCCTGGGCTCAGTGTGGCTGGCAGAAATTCAGGGAAATTTGGTGAGACCCAAGACGAGTGCTTTTTGGGGCTCAAAATCCCACATCGGGGTTCTCAGATGTGGTGATTTCCCATACCTGTCTCAGTGGACATCCCAGGCACCCTTCCCGCTGAGAGCCAGGCTGCTGTCTGCAGGTGCCCTCTGAGGGCAGCCTAGGAGGGGAGGAGCAGAGCCAAGCTCAGGAGTCGTCCCTGAAGGACAGGGAGATGGGGAGGTCTCTTGGGCCAGTTACCAACTGTGACATCTGCCAGCATTCCATCTTAATTATTTTCATTAATTAGCTAATTAATTTGACAGCAAAATAAGCTTGCATGCAGTTAATGAAGGGAGCTGTAGCAGGGTCCTGTGCCGGCCCAGCAGCCCAGGCACGGCCCCCATCCCGCCACCTGCGAGAGGACAGCGGGAGCCGGAGCTCCGGCGCTCCCCGCGGGCTCCCGCGCCCCTGGAAGGCGCTGTCCCCGCGGCAGGGACCGGCCAGCCCTGCCCGGGCCGGGCTCCGCCTGCCGGCACCGCCTCCTGCCGCATCTCCCCGGGCAGGGCTGGGCCGGCTCCGCGGGCGGCGCCTGAGGGGCTCCGGGACCGCTGCGGGACCCCCGCCCTGCCTGCACCGGTGCCACAGCTCCTGTCCAGCGAGCCCCAGAGCTCCCGCGGACCTCGGGCAAGCAGGAGCCCTCGGGAGCCCGCTTCACCCGCCTCGCCGGCATGCGGACGCCGACGGCGATGATCGTGGGGCTGGTGCTGTGCCCCTGCGGGCTCCTACTGACACTCACGGGCACACTGGCACCCAACTGGAGGCAGGTGAGCCTCGTACCTGACCAGCCCATGGACGTGATCTGGGAGCAGGGCATCTGGGACATATGCAGGGAGCGGCAGAGCACCCATGACCGGCTCTGCAGGCAGGCTGACGAGCTGGGCTACTTTGAGCAGGTGCCCGTGCGGGTGGCCCAAGGGCTGATGCCCTCCTCGCTGGTGCTCACCGTGGTGGGCTTGGTGGTGGCTGCCCTGGGTGTTCGCTGCTGGCAGCCAGAGCCCCGGCACCTGGTGGCCGGTGTGGCAGGGCTGGTGCTGCTCCTCTCTGGGCTGGTGAGCCTCGTGCCCAGCTCCTGGTACACCCAGGAGCTGTGGGCACTGCCTGCAGCGCCTGGCAGCACGCTGAGCGTAGGCTACAGCTTGGTACTGAGCTACTTGGGAAGCTGTCTGGAGATCTTGGGGGGGCTGGCCCTCGCCCTCAGCTTCCACCACTGCTGCAAGGAGCGCAGGGCCCCCAAATTGCCCCCGAGCCCTGTGACAGAGGCTGGGCCGTGCTCCAGTAGAGCTTACAGCAATCCCTGGGACGTGCTGGAGGATGAGCGAGATGGACAGCACTGGAGGAACAACCCACCTTGTGACTCTGACTTGTAGCCCCAGCACTGGGACAACAGCAGTCATCTCCCTGGCATCAAGAGCAGGGCTGGCTCCTGCCCCTACAAGCCATGCCCTTCTCCTGGGGCACCTCTGAGCACGCTGCAAACAAGACCAAGGACCTGATGTGAATATTTGCAACTTCCTCAAAAGCCTGCTGTTCTCTAGGAAGGACAACTGTGCCAAAGCCATGCTGGATTGAGGACGAGAGGTGGCTCTAGTCCCTCCATGCCGCTTTTACCTCATCTTCCTGTACCGTGCGCAGCAGCTTGGGCAGAGGCAGCTTCAGTGTTCCCATGTAAACAACGTACAGGTTAGAAGTGTGTAACCTTCAGAGCTGGCAGTAGGGGAGGGGAGCACCTGCCTCACGTCTCTGCTCAGCTCAGGACTGTGTGAACAGCAAAATAAATGCAAAGCAATGGGTTTGTGCTGTGGGATGGTTATGGGCTTTCTGCCAGGCAGGTTGGGCTGAGAGCCAGTGGGCACGCCTCACCCAACTTCCCTGTGCTTTGCCTGAAGCAGGGAGGAAAGGTCTGTAAACGGGCACAGCTAGCTTTTATAGAATTTTCCCAAAGGACTTTTCCACCATGATCAGTATCAGCTCTAGAAGAGATTTCTCCTTCCTTGAGCACAGCCACTTCAGGGCAGAGTGGGGGGGAAGGAAGATCACAGAGAAAAAAATACCATATATTTCCCCTTTCAAAATTAGCTTGGTGTGAGGTGGTAAAACTGGTCTCACTGGTTTGTAAGGGACACTCAGGAGGTCAGAACTGCACTATAAAATCCTTCTCAGCCCCCTGCATAACAAGATAAGAGCCAAGCCAGCTTCCTTGCAGAGTTACTTGGCCAGATTCTTATACCAGGCGAGCCCAAATCACCCTGGTCAGCAAACTAAACCTTGCTGCAGAGGGACAGTAGCTCAAGGGACAGTCTCAGAGAGTGTGTTGGGATTGGAGACTTCCTGATACACCTCCCAAATGTTTTTTGTCTGTATTCTTACGTTCCCTAGATCTTAGACATCTAGAAAGAGCAAGCCAACCTCCCCTCCCCAGCCTGCACACAAACCACAATGGCACAAGAGATGCTGCACAACGTTCCTTTATGAGAACATGGTGTTGATGTGAGATGGTCCTTTCCTCAGCAGGGCTGGCAGCTCCTGCAGAAATCACAGACGGGTGTATCAGGGGCGAGCCTGACCCAGCCTCTCTAAGCCCACCCCACACCTTAGCACAGGGGCTACAGCCACAGGCAGAGTGGGACAGCCCTGTCAGACTCTAGGCACCCCAGGTCTTGCCCTTCTCCTTCAGCAGGAGGGCAGAGCTTGCGTCAGGAGTGGGCACCATGCCAGCACTGGGCCCTGGGGCACTGCAGGGTGGCAGAGGGGTCCCTAGCAGGGCCTGCTCCAGATGCTACTCACCTCTTTCCCTTCATAAGCTTCGTTCACAAATGTATCACTCTTGGGGGGAAGCTCTTCCTCCTCCTCCTCATCCTCTTCCTCAGGGTCACTTTCACGGTGGTACAAGGTCAGCACCCGAGTGGAAGCAGTGCTTGAGGTCCTGGAGAGGGAAAAATGTACATCAAGAACGGCATCTCCTAGAGATGGGGCAGACCCCAAAGTCCTGCCACAACCCCTGGTAATAGCCTGCTGGGGTGACTGGAGCTTTCCATATAGCCCAGGAGTGCATCAGGACTCCACAATGTCCCTGGGCAAGGGGACCCTGTTCCTCCCTATTCCCAGTTATACCTGGCCCAGCCCAGCCCCAGAGCTCACCTCCTCCGCCTGTCCCGCCTCCGCATGTAGGCCAGAGCCCCCACAGCAGCAGCAGCGAGCAGCAGGAGCACGGCCACCCCCAGGGCAATGGGTCCTGCGAGGGGCTGCACCTCGGCCTCCTCGCAGTAGTCGCCACGATAGCCCAGGGCGCAGTGGCACGTCACTCGGCCAGCCTCGATGGCGCAGTCCCCGCGCAGGTTGCACGTCTCGCTGCTGCAGGGCACAGCCCCCAGCACCTCCTCCGTGCTGGGGGGTACCACAAAGGGCTCTCCATGCTCCTGGGGGCCAGGGGCTGCTGACAGGCTGGGGCGGGGCTGCTGAGGCTGGGGTGCAGCTATGGATGAGACTGGTTTCTGTTCTTCTACATGGGACATTCCTGATGGTGCCACTGCAGGGACCTGCGTCCCCACCTTCACTGAGGCGCCTGGAGGGATGGGCAGAGATCAGCAGAGATGCAGGTAAGACCCCGTTCCCAAACTGGGGGAGACTGGGCAGGCTGCCCTGCTCCCAGGACCGCAGCACGCCCTGGCTGTGGGCAGGCACTCACAGTCAGACTCATCGGAGCCATCGGCACAGTCGGGGCGCCCGTCACAGACCTGCTCTCTGGAAATGCAGCTCTGGAGGTCAGGGCAGGCCTGGAGTGGGGCCTGGCAAGGCGGTGCCAGCGCGCACGCTGCCCCATGCACCAGGTGGTATCCGGGAGAGCACCGGCACTGCCGCCCTGCAGGGTTGGGCAGGCAGAGCTGGGCACAGCCCCCATTGCTCTTTGCACAGCCATTGGTGCCTGTCAAAACAGCACTGGTTAGCATGGCCACCACAAGGCACAACTGAACCCTACTGATGTCCTGGGCTGGGCCAGTCCCAGACCCACCTTCCTGTGAGAACTGGCTGTAAATCCTCATGGCTACCAACTCCTGCTCCATCGGGAACCACCAGTTCTCAACCTGCTCCAGCCGGCTGTGCCAGATCTTGCTGGAGCCTGGAGACACATGGGGTCAGCACTGCTCCACCTCCTCCCAAAAGGGTGCCTGAGATGGGAGGTGGGGGTCCCCTAGCTTGCCCTTCACCCCACAGAGGGCCAAGCCTGCACCCCAGAAGGACTGGCAGAACCCTGTGTCCTAGTGCAGTAGGAGGAGCTGGACAAAGCACAGCCAACAGACCTACCATTGGTTGAGGTCGTGCTCCAGAGCAGAAAGCCTTCTCCTACGGCAAAGAGTGAGAGCCCATGCAGCCCTTCCCGCACCACCCGGAAGCGGGATCCATCCAGCTCAACACTGCTGATGGTACCTCTCTCTGGAGGGCACAGATGGAGAGGCTTCAGTGTGGAGACAGAGAGGGCTCCGGGCTGCCCCTCAGGGCTGTGCCAGGCTGTGCTTTGCTACCCCCAGCAGTGCCCCGGCTCAGCCCTCACTCACCGTGGTCTGCCCAGTACAGCCTGGTGCCAGGACCCCCAAAGGCAAGGCCAGTGGGAGCCCGGGCTCTCCTCCAGACTGCTCTGCGGCCAGTGCCGTCCATGGCCGCACACTCCACCACGGCACCATGCCCATGGCTGCCAGCTGCTGTGACAAAGCACATGGTGGAAGCACGAGGGCACAGTGCCAACCAGGCAGCGCCCTGCAGCCCCTCACTGAGTAGTGCCAGGGCCCACCGCCCCCTGGGAGCTGCCACATGGATGCTGGGTGGCTGCCCCCCGATCCAGTAAAGGTTCCCACTCAGCCAGTCTAAGGCCAGGGATGTCACCGTGCCCTCCACAGCTACCGCCTTCTTCCAGGACAGCCGTCCCCAGTCCTTCAGGCGCAGCAGTCCGATGGAATTGCTTCCCACCTCTGCAAAGTACAAACTCTTGTCTTTCACTGCATAGTCGACGGCTGTCAGGCGGCTCACCTTGGCCAAGGGCAGGGCCCGGTGTGGGGGAAGCCCTTGGGATCCAGCTGTTGCAGGCAGGTCCTTCAGGTAGACCTGGAGGAAGGAAGCAGCACTAAGATAGGGACCCCTCTTCCTTGACAGCGGTGGGAACAGCAGCCCACAGGGCTGGCTCCAGAGGACAGTACCTGTGCCACAGCTGCTGGTGACACCAGGAGGGCAAAGGCTGAATCGCGGACGGGCAGGCAGGTGGTCTCGTTGGCAGCCAGCATCAGCCTGGCGGGGCAGCGGCACTGCCCAGTGTGGCTGGCACTCAGCAGGCACAGGTGGGAGCAGCCACGCGTCTCACACGGGTTGGGGGCTGTGGGGCGCAGGGCCGGGTGCATCACCTGCGGGACAGCAGGCTCAGCCTCAGCTCCGTCAGCACTCGCCGGCAGAGCTGAGCACCACTGACACCACACCGTGCTCCCAAGGCCCCCATACAGCCCAGCTCCGGGCAGGATGGTGAGGCAGAGATGTCCAGAGACACCTGGCCACAGAGACTGCTACCCAAGGACCACTGGGATGGGGGTACAGCTTTCAGTGCCTCCACACACAGAGGAAAACAGGGTGTGCAGGATGGGAGATCAGCAGAGCTGGCACAGCAGGGTTTGGGGCTCCCCAGGTAGGTACCTGGAGGCCATGGGGCTGCCCGTGCCGTTTGAGCAGCACGGTCCTGTTCTTGCCGCTGGCCTTATCCACCTGCTGCACAGACCACGTCTTCCTCTCCGACCAGTAGAGCTGCCCCTCGCACACGGCTGCTGCAAAGGGGCTCCGGACCCAGCGCAGCTTCAGGACCTGTCAGAGAGGCCGTCAGTGCCCACCCCGGTACCCATCAGGGCCCCGTCACCAGTGCCCCCCACACCTTCACACTGCTGCCATCCAGATGTGCAGAACCAACACTGCCCAGCTTCTCATCCAGCCAGAAGATCCTCTGGGTGGGGAGGTCGAGGGCCAGTGCTGTGGGCCAGCCCAGTCCCTGGGCCAGCAGCACGTGCCGCCGACTCCCATCCATACTGGCCTCCATCAGCCGTGCGTGGCTCCCCACCTCTGACCAGTACATCAGCCTAGTGGGAAGAGAGGTCCAGGCCTATGGACCTAACACAGCATCATCCCAGAAAAACAGCCTTGAGCTTCCCATCCCATCATGGATGTATTGAGAGCTCCAGGCAGGGCAGGGGCAGATGTCTGGGCTCTTTTGTCACACAGTCCCGACAGCACCAAGGTGAGGCCATCCCACCTCTTCCCCAGCCTCCCACCTGCCTCCATGGAGGAAAATGGGGCAGGGCAGGGATGGCAAGGAGGTCCCCATGTCCCAAACTTACCCTGACAGAGGCTGGAGCACCAGAGAGTGGGGCTGGTCCAGGTCTCCATCCATCACCACAGTGTACTCTGGTATCCCTTGCCAGGCAGCCCCCAAGCGAGTGGCCAGTACCTGCCCTGCTGCCCCATCTGTCCAGTACAGGTTCCTCCCAAGCCAGTCCACCGCTATGCAGTCTGATCTCACACCTGAAATGCATCCAAGAGGCAGCACCTGTGTGGGATGACAGCTGCATGGCCCTTTGGCACAGTGCTCCCAGCCCAGGTCCCCTCCATCCCAGGAGCTCTGGCTCCTCCCAACCTTGCTCCCACTAGCACTTCTCCACATAAGGAATCACAGCTTGGCACCCCACTGCAACCTGGAGACTGCATAGGGACAGAGGCCAGCCCTGCTAACCCCATGTTGTCACAGCCCACCTTTCACCAGTGTGCCTTTCTTTCCCGAGCTGAGGTCCTGCCAGCGGATGCTCTCTGTGGCCAGGTCCATCCAGAAGACCTTCCTCTCCACCAAGTCATAGTCGAGTGAGAAGATAACACGATCCTTGTCAGTGGCCAGCACCATCTCCTCATTCCCACTCCGCAGGCCATAGGACAACACCTCAGACTGCACGGCCACCAGCAGCTGTCACCAGTGTCCTGGGGCAACACAGAGCCACACAGACCCTGCTCAGCACTAACGGTCCCATGGTCCCAGCACATGCAGGCAAGGAACACAGCACCCTCAGGCATTGGAGCTGGAACTCAGCCCTACCACACAGGATGTTCTCAGTGCAGATGGATTTTCTGACCAGCCATGGGCTGGCAAACAGCAGCTCACAGCTGAGTAGGGCCTGGGAGGCAACATGGCAGAGGGAACCAGGCCGTTCACAGGACTACAAGGTTCCCCATGGGCAGCAGACACAGGGGGACAAATATCTAGCAGCCTCTGGTGTACCTTAGAGGGCCAGGGATCCTCAGTGCCGCTTGCCCACCCCAGGACTTACCAGTGAGTTTGCAGACGTGGCCATCGGGCTCCAGCAGGTAGCCGGGGAGACAGCCACAGCTGTAGGACCCTGGGGCATTGAGGCATGTCTGGCTGCAGGCTCCCTTGCCCCACTCCATGCACTCATCTATGTCCAGGCAGGACAGACCATCCTCAGCAAGCCGATAGCCTGGGCCACACCAGCACCGCTGTGGGGAAAGGGATCATCAGCTGCCCACCCTGGGGACACAAGGCTCCCTTCTGCAGCAGGACCAGGGCATCATGGCATGGCAAGCCCCTGCCCCAGGGCTGCTGGCACTCACAGGGCCCTGGGGTGAGGGGTAGCAGAGATGAGTGCAGGACCGCTGGCAGGGCACAGAGCAGTTCCCGCCCTCGTCTGAGCCATCCGCGCAGTCCTGCCGGCCGTTGCACACCAGGGATGCATTCAGGCAGGACCCCAGCCCACAGGGGTACTCGTGACTCTGGCAGGGAGCAGGCTGGCCTGCAGGGACATGTGGGGAAGGCTGCCATGAGCCTCGTCCACCAGCTCCTTTTGCTCATCTGGGGCAGATTTAGCTGCTCCCAGAGCTCACTGCAGCCACATCCAGAGCTGTGTCAGTAGCCTGGCTTCAGGCTATATTAACCCAAAGGCTACTGGCTCCTACAAGGAGAACAGCTACTCAGCACCTGGAGCCCCCACATGCTGGGAATAGGCAGCCAGCAAACGGAGCCCTTCACCTCAGCACAGACACATACACATCTCCCTCTGTGCGGGGCACCCACCAGCCACCCCTGGGTGAGACAGAGGGGATAAAATCAGGGTGTTGCTCACAGCCAGCCTCATCACTGCCATCTGTGCAGTCAGTCTCTCCATCGCAGCGCCAGACATCAGGGATGCACTCATGGCCGTGGGAGCAGCCCCACTGCCCGTCCCCACACAGCCCTTCCTCCCAAGGACAGCCCTGCAAGGCAGAGGGTGAAAAAGGCTACCAGCCCTTCTGGGCATGAGTGGGGACAGGCTGTGTCCCCACTGCTCCACTCACCTGCTCGTCTGAGCCATCCCCGCAGTCAGCAGCACCATCACAGCGCCAGGCTTCCGGCACACACTCCCCGCTGTGGGAACACGTCACCTCGCCCTCACGGCAGAGCAACGGCCGGGGCACAGCGCAGCCCTCCTCATCTGAGCCATCCTGGCAGTCGTGGTCACCATCGCAGTGCAGGGCCAGGGCCACGCACTGCCCACTCTGACAGGCAAACTCAGCCGGACCACACTCCTTCAGCACTGTGGGCAAAGGCCAGGGCTGAGCGGGGGCACTGTCCCCATCCTCCCAGCAGGTTGCCCTGGGCAGTGCCTCCTCCTGGACCCACAAGAAACCTGGTGCATCCACCTGTGGGGCAGGCAACCCCAGAAGCCCGCCCCATCCAGCCCCAGGGTCTCACCACAGCCCTGCTCATCAGTGTGGTCCAGGCAGTCGGCATGGCCATCACACAGCCAGCTCTTGGGGATGCAGCGGGTGGCAGCATCGCAGCGCAGGGCACACTCCTGCGTGGGGGTCCAGCAGCCTGACTCATCCGAGCCGTCGGGGCACTGTGGCACGCCATCGCAGCGCTCTCCTGCCCCAACGCACACGGCTCCGCTCGCACAGTGGAAGGCCCCTGGGGAGACAAGGGGCTTTGCACTGCCTGCAGACAGCAGCCAAGGTGCCCAGACCCTGTGCTAGCCCTCCAGTGACCTAGAAAGGCCCCACAAGGGACAGGGCTTGGTCCCTCCTAGACAACGAATCTCCAGCAGCCTAGGTCCTGAGCAAGGCAATTGTGGCAGTTTCAACTCAGCCACATTTATGTCACCAGAGGCAGTGAGACCAACTCTGTCCTTTTCCAACAGCACCTTGAGCCCAGTGCCAAGCTCAGAAGGAACCAATATGTTACATCACAAGCATCAGAGCCCAGAACACAGACTTTACCAGGACCCTGCCCCAAAAACCCCACCAGAAAGCAGCCAGAAGCCCTGGCACAGGGTGACCCAGCTGCACAGGGGACAGAAGAATGGCTCCTACCTGGGGTGTTGCAGAGCTGGGCGCACCCATCCTCATCAGAGCCATCTGCACAGTCCTTCTCCCCATCACACAGGTACTCCTGGGCCACGCACCCAGTGCCATCACGGCAGAGCACATGCGTGCGAGAACAGGACAGATGGAGAACTGGGGTCAGGGGGTGTGCCGGGCTGGACCGGAGGGGTGGGGTAGGTGTCACTACCCGTGCAGAACTTGGGCGTGGGGTGGTAGTGGTTGGCCGTGGGGCAGTGATCTTAGTTGTAAAAGACCGAGTGGTGGTGGTGCTGGTGCTGGTGGTGGCTGCCTGCACAGTGGTAGGCTTGGTCGGTGTGGTCTGGGCAGTGGTTGGTGCAAGGGTGGTCTTCTTTGATGTGGACTGTCTGGTGGTGGTTTGTGATGTGGTAGCCTTGCTGGTTGGTGCAGTGGTGGTGAGTGCAGCGGTGGTCTGGCTTGGCGGTGGTGTTGTGGTGGAGGTGGTAGGCTGAGCAGCAGTGGTGCTTGTGGTTGTCCTCATAGTGGTGGTCACAGGTGGAGGGAGTGGCACAGCAGACCCTTTGCTTGGTGGCACTGGCAGAGGATTTGCAATTTGTTGGGGCCGTGCCCTCCCCACACTCCAGGCACCTCCCACAGCACCCCACACACGGCCACCAGTAGCCAGGCACCCTGCCCCAGCTCAGAGCAGCATGAGCCACCCAGCCCCATCAGGTACAAGAGCAGTGCCAGGCACAAAGCCACGGCCACTCTTACCAGCCTGCAGCTCGGAGCCCACGAAGGCCACCACTCCCTGCACGCCTGCTGCCGGCATGGACAGCACGAGGGCCAGTGTTCTCCGGTCCCACAGCAGCAGAGCTGTCCCATTTGCCGACACCAGGTATGGCTCAAAGGCGGCCACGAGGCCGTGGGGCCAGTTGGGTGCCAGGGTGACTGCTTGCCGCTTGGTCAGACTCAGCGCCCGCAGGCCTGTGAGGCAGAGGCATGGTAGGACCTGGAGCCTGCCCACACCCCTCATGGCCCACTCTGTGCCCCACAACCCACAGCTATGGCAGGGACCTCATGGCTGAGGCCGGGGATTCAGCCACAGGACTGAGTCTGCCCCATGAGCATCCCACTGCAGGGACCTGCTGCATGTAGGGCATGGCTGATCGCTCCTGCCTACATCCACCACCTCCACTCCCTGCTCCAGATACCTCCAGGGCTCACCCAGGGCTGAGCTCCAGAGCACACTGAAGGCTCTGCTATCCATGGCTGCAGGCAGGTCTCCAGGCCATGTCTCATTCCAGGCATCCCACGGAGCACCCCCCGCCAGGTTTAGCTGCTGCAGGGGCTGCCCGCGGGCGAGCCAGTACAGAGCACCACGCCGCCAGTCCAAGAAGAGGTGTTGGATGCTGCTGCGAGCACGGTGCAGGATGCGCGGGGACACGTCAGATGTCTGGATCACCCCGATGTCCCTCCGGTTACATGCGAGCCAGTACAGGTCCCCCGAGCGGATGTCCACACGGGCAGAGCACACTTGGCAAGAGCAGGCAGGCAAGCAGTTATGAGGCTGTCCCATGACCCTGCACCTCTGCCTGGGTGCCCCTAGACCCTAAACCCAAGGCACAGCTGCCCACTGCCTCGACATGGCCTCACTGTGGGCACCACCAGACCACCGTGCTCTGCACCCAGGAGATCCTCAGGCCTCAGGGAGCATCAGGAAGGGGAGTGTGCCCTCTGTCACCCCATAGGGTCTCACCTGGCAGCCCAGTCACAATGGCCTCTCTCCTGCCAGGGTGGCCCACGACACGCAGCAGAGTCCCATGGTCATCTGTCCCATAGAGTACTGACCTCTGCCAGTCCACATCTTGCAGATGGAGGGACTCCTGCCACTCCCGCACCTGTTTGGTGTGTGCGCCAGGGCCCACATGCACCAGGGAGATGGTCTTTCCTGATGCATACACAATGGACAGCTCTGCAGGGCATAAGGGCAGTGTGTGAGCACAGCCTCAGGGACAATGGATGAACCAAGACAGAAACATCACAGCTCTGGTGTGTGCTGGGAACCTCATCGCACCAAAGCCACAGCCCCTTATGGCCCTCCTCCAACTCCCACATGGATGTATACCACCCCAGAGAGCCAGACCCTGCTCACCTGCACACTTCCCTGAGGGCAGGAGGAAGAGGCCCTCTGGACACGCACACTTGTAGCCCCGAGGGTGCACAGGGGACAGAAGGCAAAGGTGACTGCACAGGCCTGGAGCACATGCAGCAGTGTCCCCTGGGAGCAAGAGGATGTTAAAAGCTCAGGCAGTCATGACCCCAATATCTCTCCTTATCCCCAAAAACCACGGGCTGTCCTGGGATTGGATAAAGGCTGGAGGCAGGGTAACGATGTCTCATGACTTAAGAGGGCTCAGGTCTACCCAAAGCCATGGGCCTTGGCAGCTTTCCTACAGTTTTATAAGTCCCCTCTGTACCAACCTCTCAACCCCTCGCCACAGGACCAGGCAAACCACTGGGCAGGACCTGGTGAGCTCCAGGACCCAGTGAGCCTTCCCTAGCACCCAGGGATGTAGCAGGGGTTGCTGCCATGCTGCCAGCCCTGCAGCAGTGCAGCACCTGCAGGGTACTCACGAGGAGGCTGCTGCAGTGCATGCAGCACAGTGAAAGCTGAGATAGAGGCACGGAGCAGCACTGCATGCTCCTGGGGAGAGGCCCAGGTGGCTGACACCAGCTCTGTGCCATCGGTCCAGAAGAACCGGCTCTCAAACACGGCCAGGCCCAGAGGCTCCGTATGGCTCCGCAGAACAGCGTGGAAGGAGTGGCGCCCGCTGCCATCCACCCGCAGCGTCTCGATGGACTGGGGACAAGGCAAGGTACAGAGGCCATGTGGCATCCTCACACCCTGACACTTTGCCCAGCCCAGGAGGTATGCCAGACCTAGGAACCACTCCCTGCTCCCTCCCATGCTTTGGCCACGGACACAGGGGAACCAGGGCCACCCTCTCAACTCCCTCATTACCTCCCTGGGTGGGAGAGAGCGCTGCTGCCCCTCATCCCTACCTCCTTGTACTCGCTGATCCAGTACAGCCTGCCAGCCACATGGTCCAGGCTCAGCCCCACAGGTTCCTCCATGGACACAACTGTGAGCTCCCGCCGGTTTGAGCCATCCATGCCGGCTGCAGCAATGACTGTCCGGCCCCTCTGTCCTCGGTTGACCCAGTACAGGGACCTGGGGGCAGGCAATAAGCACTCACTTCACAGCATAATACCAGTGCTGCCATAGGCCCACAGCAGGCATGACATGGTCAGCACCAGCACTGTGATCCCAGGAGCCTGAGCCAACCCCGGCTCATTCACTGCTCACCTTGCAGCTGGATGTACTGTCAGCTGCTCGGGCGCAATGTCCTTCCCCAGCACTGTCACATAACCCCGGCCATCGCCCAGCCCAGCACAGATGGCTGGAGGATGGCTGCTGGCCCAGTATAGCTGCCCGGTGAACCAGTCCACGGAGATGCTGTTCACCTCTCTGGCATCTGTAGAGACAGAGCAGTTTTAAGGCACACCTGCTCCAGGCTGTGAGGAAAAGCCAGGTTGCCCCTTCCTCTATACAGGAAAAGCAGTACTGAGGTGGCAGGCCAGCTCTCAGCACCCACCTCAGCCCTGCTACAGCACGCAGCATGCTTGGTCCTCCTCACCTGCATAGAGAGGCTTTGTGCCTTTCCCTGGGTGGTGAACACGGAGCTCCCCATCCTCTGTCAGCCAGTAGTAGGTTTCTCGGAGCAGGTCATACACCAGGGCGCGGGGTTCGGTCTCAGTGGAGAGCAGAGGCCGGTAGGCTTGGGTCCGTACATCCAGAAGGGCCAGGTCCTGCCCCACGGCCACCAGGATCTGTGTTGCATTGTCTGCCGGGGGGAGAGGAAAGTCATTCATTGACCAGGGACACGGCCAGCTGGGGGCACTGCTCAGCCCTCAGCCAGCATGGGCTCCCCTCCTCTCCCTACCTGCCACTTCGCAGGCGGTGCCATGCCGCAGGGTGTAGCCCTGGAGACAGGCGCAGCTGAAAGTGCCCGGGGTGTTGCTGCACAGCTGGCTGCAGGGGCTGTACTCCAGGGAGCACTCGTCCACATCTGCACAGATAGGTGAGGTCAGCAGCCTGCCACAGAACTACCCCAGACAGCACTGCCACTGTTCCCCTGGGACTACAGGCAGGCTCTCTAGGTACCAGAACATGGGCCTCAGCCCCAAAATGCACCAGCTGCTGCTGGGACACAATCTAGACACAATCTTTACAGGACCAGGTGTGACACATAGGCAGGAGCAGGGCAGAGGCAGGTGTTTCCCCAGAAGCATGTGCTCCATGGAGACGCTGCTGTCAGTGGCCAAGGCCACACGTGACCGAAGCACCCTGACCTCCCCTTACCAGCACAGCTTTGCCCATCTGCCTGCAGCACCCAGCCAGCCCCGCAGGAGCACTGCACTCCCCAGTGCGTGTCAGCACACGTCTCTGCACAGCCCCCGTTGCGTACAAAGCAGCTCCGACCTGTGGGGACACAGCAAAAGGTGACATGAGGCGGGACAGCTCCGTGGCTCCCCTCTCCTGGGCCCCACTCAGACGGACAGCAGCCAGCAGCTGCATGGAACTCACCGCATGTGCTCGGCTCATCAGTGCCATCCAGGCAGTCATCCTTGTCATCGCACATCAGGGACTCCAGGATACACTTGCCCTCATCGCACCGCACCATGCCAGGCGTACAGGGGGCTATGGCACACACAGCTCATGTCAGCAGGGCAGACCAATACCCTGGGAACAGGGAAAACCATGGGTCCCCAGACTCTTGGGGAGGCCCCACAAAGCATCAACAGCTTCCTGGGAAGCTTGTCACCATCCCAAGGGAAGCTGGGGCCCAGAAAAACAAAGTACTCCCTAATTCACACATGGCCCACACAGGTCTCACCCTACTGAGGGGCATCCAGTGTTCTTGCTTACCGCAGACATCTTCATCTGAGGAATCACCACAGTCATCAATCCCATTGCACTTCCACTCAGCCATGATGCACACCCTGTTCCTGCACTGCCACTGCCCAGGCAGACAGGGGTGCTGGGGACACCCCTCCTCGTCCCAGCCATCCTCACAGTCTTGGTGCCGATCGCACAGCTCCCAGTGCGGGATGCAGTGGTGGGTGCCAGGACACTGCACCTTCTTTGTCCCACACACTGAGGAAACAGTGCAGTACTCACCAGCCTGCCCTGCATCCCCAGCCACCCCCACTCAGCGTCCCCAGCAGAGAGTACATACCACAGTCCTGCTCATCAGAGCCATCCAGGCAGTCAGCGGCACCATCGCAACGCCAGCTGCTAGAAACACACCGGCCATCGTCACACTGCCAGACATGGGGGTCCCCGCCACAGGCAATATCTGCAGGGACAACACACAGTCACTGAGACCTACTGCTGTGGCAGAACAACAAGGGTCCACTTCATCCTGGCACGGGACAGGTGCTGGCAGCACCCAAGGAGCATAGGTTCCAGGATGTGTTCTCGTGCCACAGATATTCCCAAGGATTTCTGGGGCACATATGTCCTTGCAGGATGCCACACAGGCAGAGCCAGCAAAAACCCAAGTGCCTCTGGCCTGTCCTGCCCCACCACTCCCCAGAGCACCAGGGCCTCTTGATGCCTGTGCAGCACAGCCCCCCAGGCCACCCCACGACAGCAGATGGGTGCTCGTGTTCCCGCACTTACCGCACTGCTCGTCCGTGCCGTCAGGACACTGCTGCTCGCCATCGCAGAGCCAGGGAACGGGGATGCAGCCGGCAGCGCAGGCGGCCTGGCGTGAGGCTGCACACGTGGAGCTGGCGGCCGCTGCGGGCAAGAGGGAGCCGGACCCGGGATCAGGCGGGGCGGCCGCACCGGGCATCCACCTGCACAGCCCCCCTGCAGCTCCCCGCCTGGGGGTCCCAGCGTAGCCCAGCGCGGGGAGGGACCGGTCCCATCCAGGGGCATCTCTGGATTTCCTCTGGGGCTAGAGGGAGAACTGCACCGCTCGTCCTCGCTCAAGGAAGGCAGGGACCCCCCAAGCCCTCTAGGCAGTGGTACGGGGCCCCTCGGGGCGCCGGGGTCCCCATGCTGTCAGGGTGACAAGTATGCCACAGGGGGGAGCAGGGACACATCATCGGGGTATGAGTAGAACGGGGACCCCGCCATTGCCCATCGCGAGGGGATGAGGAAGCT
>VZRR01005873.1:211-24915 GCA_013398015.1 Oreocharis arfaki | reverse complement strand
CGGGACCCGCCGCCTGCCAAGAGCCGAGGGGCGCGGCAGGACCCCTGGCCCCCGCCCCGCCTCGTCCCGCCGGGCGGGGGGGGTTGTGAGAGCCGGCCGTGAGAACCGGGCCCGCAGCACCTGCGCCGGGCGTGGGAAGGCAGCGGCAGCCTTGAACGCGGGGGCACCCTCCGAAAACACGGGGCTGCGCGCACCCCCCGGCCTGGCCGGCCTCGACCTTGAGCGCTGTGAAAGTGCCGCTGGAGTACAACAAGGAGAGGGAGAGCAGCGGCCGAGGGAGGAAAACAGCCCGGTGAGAGGATAAGGCACCTGCCACTGCCTGGGAAAGGAGCACCATCCGCCAGGCAAAGCGGGGGAATCGCCCAAGCCGCGGAGATGGCCCCGGGGCACGGGAGTTTGCAGACCTCTCGCTACACACCCGGGGGAAACTGCCGGTGTGCTGCCCCTGCATCCCTTTTGGCTTGTCTCCCGGCCAGCTGCGTGTGGTGGCGTGAGTGTATATCCACCCCAAGATTGGTCTGTACTCCAAGTACATCCATGGCCTGTGGGTGCTGTGCACTCACCCTCTCCAGCGTCCCCATCAAACCGCCCTGCATGAGAGCTGAGTCTAGAAAGTTGCTGCAGTGGGTACACACTTATTAGCACCACTATCTCTCTGTGAGACGTTCTGGCATGTACATATTTTCTGGCTTGCTCAGAAAGGGAAAGCTCCAGGATGATCTCCTGCGTGCTACAGAAAAGATGGTACCAGATGCAGAGCTGGCACATGTAGGGCTCTAAAACAGTCAAGTCAGCTGTAAGCTCAGGGCCGAGACACCCTCAGGCAGATGGAAAGACCAGGGTGTTGCACAGCTCTGGGTCAGGAGACAATTGTCCCGAGGTGTGGTGTCCACACCCAGCTGTCCACTCTCTCTGGGCAGCATCCCAGTACCTCTGGGCAATTGACTTCCTCAGGCACTCCCCAGGAAACACAAGTGTGCAGATCCCAGGGATGATGAGCACCCTTGTGGCAGGAACATCAGGCAAAGTGGTCCTAGTGGTCGGGGAAGAGAGTAGAAAAGACAGAGCAGTATCCAGGCCAACCCCGAGACTATCCAGAAAGCTCCTATGCCCTCCTCCCATCTGTAGGCCAATGCTGAGATTTGTGCTAGGTCCCTGGGGATCTGCCCTGCACCCCAGGTCTGCCACCCTACAGTGTACCCACACCACCAAAGCCGTAACTCCTCACACTTGTTGGCTGGGAAGGGCAAGTGGCAGCAGAGGGACTGAAAAGGGTCCAGAAGTTAGTGGGTGCAGTAGAAATGCCCAGTGCACCTGAGCATTAGCTTGGGAAGCTGGGGCAGCAGCAAGGGAGAGGACACCTGGTGTGTCCAGCCTCTTAAAATGCAGGAGATTTTTTTTGAAGCGTGATTTAAAGTCAAAATATTTTAAACGTGTATAGATAAAAGAACATACAGGTACATGTATGTATAGACAATAGCCCAATGTATGTAATTATAATTATATGTACCTACAGTGACTTCTGCTCTATGAGAACATGGTTTGGTTTTTTTTTCCTGGACTTCTGAAGAGATTTATTGGATACTTTCTGTTTTTTCTTTACAGTTCCATCAGTAGGGAAGTTTCCTTTTCTCACTGACATTTAGATTCTCCCTTCTCTGCCTCCAAAATCTAAGGGGGGCTTGATGATAGGAGAAGGCTGGCAGCAAAATGAGAGGGAGCAAATCTGTGCTCATGTGAACAGCAGCATGAAAAATGCTATAAAAGAGTCCAGCACCATGTCCCAATAACACCTTTAACTATTCTGAGTACAGCAAAACCTTTTCTTTCAAACATCCAAAGGCAGTTTCACATCAAATAGTATGATTGATTTTATATTATTCATAGGAAATTACATGTATCCTTTCTGCTGTATGATTGATCACATTCTCTTATTGTTATTGGTGTATTCCTGTTCCTTTCCAGTAACTTTTAAGCACCCTTTTCCTAAAGTTAAGGGGCATCATGCTGTTAAAAAAACAACAACAACAAAAAAATCTGTGGGACACTGCCTCCCATCAGTTATCAAGCTTCTGCAATCTTGTTTCCATAAAGAAAGGACAGCTCTACTTGCCTCTGTGCTGTGTGGCCTGATTATACTCAAAATTAAACTGCCTGCAATCTGTTGACTAAAATTTATGCCAGTGGGAAAACTGGATTTCATGAAATACCTCTTTCTTCCTAGGAAATCATCTTTTTCAATGCTTAAACAACAACAACAACAAAATTAAATTGAGAGCATCATGAATTATTTTTCAAAAACTGAAGTTTTTTCCAGGTAACAAAAACCCTTTTTCAATCCTGTGCCCCCAAGAACTACAACTCCTATTTCAGGGTCTGGCCCACAGCCACACTGACAGCAACACTTCCATGAGACTTGCAGAGTGGTGCCCTGGTCTGGTGCCCAGACATACCAGGTAATCTCAGTCACTCTGTCCTGGGACAGCCTTGCAAAGTGGGTGACAGATGCTCTGCCCGAGGGATAGGAAATGGCTGGAGACATTGTCTTTCCTTTGCAATTTTTCTACTTTGCTCTCTTAGCAGCATTGTCTTTCTTTTGCTTTAATGTCCCTCCAGCCTCTACCCTTGCGGCCAGCTCAGTGCCCAACAAAAGCAAACAGGGGTGGTGGCAGCACCTGCCTCGGGGAGTATTTTAATGAGTGACAGAGTGGTCTCACAAGTGGCACCTCCAGCCTCCAAGAGCCTCAGCACAGGCTGGAGGAGCACCAACACTGAGACCTGTGGGTGGGTAAATCCTCCCACGTCCCAAAGGCCAAACAGCCTTGAAAAATCCAAGTTTACAAACCTAAGGCACTACTGGGGAGAACTGGGAAATGTTAGGACTTGCTCTGATCCAGCCTGGAAGGATGCTTAAAGAAACAGCGTTGTTTACCACAGTATTATTTCCCTTAATTAAAAGGGGTTTGAAAGGAACAACATTCAGGCCATTTGGGGGACTAATTTTATGAATACACTAAGGAAGCAATTTCTTGTTCTCAGCAGTAACAACAGCTACACTGCCTTCAACACCCTAGGCAGGGTGGAAACTTGAT
The DNA here is from genome assembly GCA_013398015.1 of Oreocharis arfaki. Lineage (NCBI taxonomy): Eukaryota > Metazoa > Chordata > Aves > Passeriformes > Paramythiidae > Oreocharis > Oreocharis arfaki. Next base: position 21,823 of record VZRR01005873.1, on the reverse strand, counting down.
GTGTTTGCCTTCATGCTTTTTATTTCAGAACACAACCGGGGAGGAAGATCGTTTTAAGAAGCAAGTGAATTATCAGGAAAAGGAAATTGAGACAGTTTTGAGCTTTCATTGATTCAGGGAAATAAACGCACAAGGTACTGTCTACTGCCCTGAAAGGTTACGAAAATGTTTGCTGCTTTCCAAAAAACTCTAGGCTTGTGATTATATCTCCCCCACATCCTTGTCACCCTACTGTTCCCCAGCCCGGTGAGAATTAACTGTGAGATCTGGGGAAGATGGAGGAAGAAATCACGGCCTCCTCGTAGAGATGCCACAGTTCCCTCACCGTCTCCCGTCCGGGCTTCACTCATCAGGATCCGCCTGTGGTGCCTCTCCGCGCGGCCACTGGGGAGCAGCAGAAGGCTGCAGGAAGGTCCTGCCTTGTTCTGCTCTCCCAGGCTCTGTGAGTCATCCATGAGTCCTGAAGGGGACGGAGAAAGAAATCGGGACTTCCACCTGCAGATGCCACAGCCCATGCTCAGCCTAACAGCAGTCCTGTCGCACATCCCAACTTTCAGCCTAACAGCTTGTCACCACACCCTGCTCAAAGCTTCCCTGCACCCTTGCACTTTGTCTCTCCTTGGGAGGTGAGACAAGGTGATACAGTTGCTGCGAGAAGGCCAAGCCCAGGTTTAGCCCAGGACAGGATGATGGGGGGACAAGTCTCCTCACCTGGGTAGCTCTGACCTGGCTCTGGGGTTTTGATCCTTCCACTCTGGGAGCAGGAAGGAAAAATCACTGCCAGGCTGCACCAACAAGGCAGAAGCATCTCCCCAGGACTGCAGGCATACAGGGCTCTGTGAGGTAGCTGTGCTAGGAGGACACGAGGGGCCTGCCACATGGGGACACACATTCATCTCTGTGTGTACACGCATACATGTATAGACAGATGCACGTACAGATTCACACACACCTATATGGATGCTGAAGGACTCTTTCCAGTCCTTTGATACCCTGCTTTACTGAGGTGTCTCCTGCCAGGCAGGTCCATGAGGTCAGTGTATCCTAGACATGATACTTAGAGCAGTGTGAAGTGCTGCTGCTCCCCACTGCTGCAGAGCATGGCCAAGAGAGTGGGAAGGTGAGCAGCCCATCCCTGAGCAGTTGAGCATCCCCTGCACAGATGGGGGAGATCACCCGTGAAGATTGAGCATGTGGCTGGAAAAAGGGCAGCATTCACTGCTGCTTATATTGACTGGGATTGAATTCATCATTATGGACACCTTGTCAGCTGTCATGAGCAGTGGCTGACCCTTCACTGTCTTCTCTGGCCTCATCTCTCTGTCCCACCATGCTTTCCGGCACAGTGCCTCCACTCTTCAAAGCAGCCACACTGTCACACATACTTCTTGCTCACCCCTCCAGCCAGTCCTGCTTTCAGGCAAGATGCCACCTTGCACTGATGTGTTTCTAACTTTTGTGACCAGGATCTGGCAATTTCTTCCTTTTTCCAAGGAAACTTGTAAACTCTTTACCACAGGAAAAAAAAACCAAAAAAACCCAACCCAGCTGGCCACACCTTGCTCTTCTCCAAAGAAAGTAAAACTCTTCATAAAAAACCCAGAAAACAACAAACAAACAAACCCCCCAAAAACGCAAACAAACAACCAAAAAATCCAAAACACCCCCAAAACAAACCACCCCAACAAAACAAAAAAACCCCCAATGCAGCATTTTTCCTTTCTGTTCTGTTTTCCATCCTCTATTTAATAACTCCAAGTTCTTCCTTGTCCATACCCCATCTCTGGTTCTGCACACATCCCTTCAACACAAGAGTGAATAGCCCAGGTAAAGATGCTTTCTCACTGTATCCCCTGGCTGACCTCAGTATGTAACAAAGTAAAAACTCAAATAATGAGAGAAGGTCCTCCTCTACCAGAAGCAGCCAACCCAACATTGCTTTGTCATCACAGATCCCCGTTAGCATCACATCACTGTTTTTAGCTGCTTAGTAAGGCATACCAAGAAAAATAATTGTCTTTGTCATCCCTCTCTAGATGCATATAACTTCACAAGAAAACATCTGATTCATCATTGCTTGGAAAACTAGGCTGGTTTTAACATGCCCGCAGAACAGCACCTCCCCACCCACCTTTGACCAGATTTCTTTGGGTTTCTTTTAGAAAGGAGTTTGGCTTTCTGATTTCCAGCTGCCTGTGGGTTTTTCCTCATTCTCTATATACTGAAGGCTGCATCTGCACTTGGCCAGTGACCTGAGGCTCAGCTGGAGCAGGTAGCAGGTATGTCATGGCTTCTCATGCAACCCACCCATGCATGTTCCCTCCGTGATCATCACGGTGCAGGCTGGGATCTAGGTGCACTTGGTCCTCACTCCCCGGAGCACAGTTGGTGTCCTGGACAAGGATGTCCCCCTTGTCTCATGATGCTGCCCTGGAGCCACTGATTCCTGCTCTCAGTGTTCACATTAAAGCCTCACCCGCTTTGATTGCTCCAGGCCTGGGGTGACAGTGCAGCCCACTGTGATGTGAAGCACATGGTGAAGCCACTTGTGCTGGAAGCAACAGCAAACCTCATCCTCTGCCAATGCTTTTCAGGGTCACTTCTTTAATGACTGAGCAGTTCTGAGAGCTGCAGGGAGACAAAGGAGGCTATAAAACAGGCCAATCTGCCCTCCTCTCAGGCTATCACAGCTGATCTTACTTACTGCCAGTGAGCAGTAAAGCATTATAACCCTGGGACAGCCTGTGCTCCACATATTATCCCCTTTCTTGTTCCCTGAGGAGCTTTGAACAAAATTAGGCGGGGGAGAAAGCCACAATGAAGAAGAAATCGTGTTTAAGGAAGAGAGAACTGGGAAAATGTGCAATTCTCCCTGAAACCTCATCCAGGTTTCAGTCATCAGCATTTCTTGAGCCAGACATGGTGTCTCCATCTAATAGCCCTTGATGACTTTTTCTTCAAGGTATTCCTTTTTGAACTCTTGCAAACCTCAATATCTCACAGTGGAGACTTCCTCCTCTCAGTTCTGCACTGTGGAAAGAAACCAGCTCCACTTGCTTCCTTTTAACAGGACACTCAAGAGCTTAACTGGGTGAAAGACAGTTCCTCATTGCCTGCTCACATCTGCCCTCTCAAGGTTGAATATACCTACCCTGTCCATGGTGTAGAAACCATCCCAGACCTTTAAAAATCCTCGGTGCTCTTTGGCACTGGGGAGACCGTTGTTGTGCAGAGCATCTGAGACATGGGCACACCCTGGCTGCAGATAAACTGCAGCATTTCCATTTTGTTCCTTTCCTAGACATTCCAAAAGCCTATCTCAGGCAGGATAGGGGTTAATCTATGCACTGACATCCCGAAAGCTGCAGTTGGCAGCCAGGTGCCTGTGAGACAGGGCATCCCTGCTGCAGCTGGAATGTACTTGCACAGCTTCCTGTTGACATCCTGCTGGGACATGGTGTGGCCAACCCTCACTCCTCAGCCAGAAGCAGTGCTTCTCACCTTGCACCATCAGCTTGGGTCTGAGCCCAAGCCCAGTGCAAATCCCAGATGTAGGATTTCATGTATAGGAGTACTCCTTGCATCCCTACCTCTACCACACAGAGAGTTGTCACATATTTCCAGGCTAATTCTTCTCCAAAAGCTCTTTGGAGCAACCAAGAACACATTGTGCTAAACAATCAAGCTACCTCAAGCTGGCAGACACAGAGAAGGATGACAAGAGCACATTAGTGCTGAACATGAAAGCTCTCCCATTGCCTTGCAGGATGGTGCTCTTCCGCATGAGCACTGGCACTTAACTGGAGCACATGGCACGGTGCACTCCAGGGGAGAGAACGGCAAGTGCTGCAGACCCAAACTGCTTTAAAATAGATGCACGTGTGCTTTTGTTCTTCACAGCCCATTCATGTCTTCCTTTTTGATTGGCAGTGCTGGAAAGGTATCAGCTGCATGGGAAATGTGCCTTGCTGTCTGCTTCTCATACCATAGGAGCTTAGAAGACAAGGATGAGTGTGAGGTTCCAGGAATGTAATGCTAACATCAGGCTGGCCACAGATCACCTTCAGTTTATTAGCCTGGGAGGCCCAACAGTAGTGACCATGCTGGCTGGACTTTGTACAAATCTGGTCACTTACCAAGCACAGTCTTGCCTGGGGACTTTTGTCACTTTCCCCTCTCCTGCTAGGCCTCCGGACTTTAGGATTAAGAGGTGAAAAGCAGCAAGATGGGGTCAGCCCCTGGCAGTCTGGCATCACCACACAGTCCCTGCTTCCAAAGTCAGTCACCAGCAGCTGTTGCTCTTACCTAGCAGATGCCAGGAAGGTGGGCAGTTGGAGCAAGAAGGGCAGCAGCTCAGGCAGCTGCAGCTATTTGCTGTTGTAGGGTCAACATTTTGTGATGGGCTTTGGTATGTGCTGCATTGAGTCTTTACTGCTGGGTGTCTGTTTGCCTTGAGCTTGGAACCAGCAGACAAATCCCAATGTTCAAGCAAAGGGGAGGAGCACTCCATGAAAATTTGATGGGAGAGAGAGAAATAAATAGGCATGGTTTGTATTCCTCCCTGGAAAAACACTGCCGAAATCCTTTGAACAAGATTGCAGAAGTCTCATGCAGGATGGGCATTTTGGCTTTATTTCGTGATTCACGGCAGCTTTGCTCTCTGCCAGATCAAACTGTACCAAACACAGCTTCACACTGACTAGGCTTTTAGCCTCATGAAAAACGCTGCTGCTGCAGTACTGCCCAAAAACAGGCACCCAGGGAGCTGGGGCTGCATCCAGAGCATCTTGCTTAATCTCATGAATACCAGTCCCTACAAAAATAGAAACAATTGCCGTCTCACGGAGGAGCTTGCTGTATCAAGTTCCTAGTGCTCACAGCAACCAAGTTAAATTAATGTTATCTTTATGGCTGGTAGATTAAATTGTTCCTTTCCTGTAATGTTAAATAAATAAGGGACTTCTTTTGTGTGTTGGTGAGGTGGGAGGTTGGGATTATCTTCTTACCTTTATGACATACTGTGCCCACTTAATTTTTTGCATTGATGACATGGAAATTGTACTTGAAGCCATAAATGGAGTGTGTTTGCCACACATAGCAAGTGTGTTGGCAGAGAGGTTGGTTCAGCTAATCAAGCAGCCCACATTATTTAAAACAATCCTAAAGTCTCCAGAGCTTAACATCTGGGACAACTCTTCCGCTGCCATGTCAAACTCACTGGGATGAGGCTAGAAAACAAGTGGAGGAGAGAGCCCTGTAGCCATGACTCTGACACTGCCTCAGTTTTCTCATAAGAAGTATTCAAATGGGCTTTCTGCTTTGGAGGCTAATTCCTCATCCCAGGGCAGGGTTTTCATTTCCAAGACATACTCTTTCTTTCATTTAACTGCCAGAATTTTAATTTAATCAACTTTAAATGAATAAATGCAAAAGATTTTGCCTACACTACTGCACATTGTAACTTAACCTCGTCCCAGGTGGCTGTTGGTAAGATGCTCCACCAGCTCTCCCCGGAAAACCTGAGGGAAGATTTTTGACTCTCCTGTAATCTGGCCTGTCTGTTCCAGCAGGATGCCCAGAAGCTACCAAGGTCCTGATTTTTAAGGTGTGCCAGGCTTTTCTCAGAGACTGGCAGTCTCCCAAGAAGTGCCCAGTGCATGGGGAAGTGCTGACATCCACCCTCCTGGGCATAGCCACCTTTCTGGAAGCAGCCTCTCTCTGCATTTTTCCTTCAGAGCAATGTAGGAGTGTCAGCACTGAACATTAGGTTGTTCCTTGGAGGGACTGTGCCACTAAATCCTGGGACATAAAGAACTGCACTCGTTTTCTCCTTTCAGGGTGGCACCCTCTTTCATTCTGCCCATCTCACTCTGGTTTAACCCCTTTTCCTACAAGCGGGGGTTGTTTGATACTGGCCAGTCACCCTGTGAGTCCCTTTCTCAAAACCTTTTATACCCACAGGTCAACAGCCAGCCATAAGCCAGCATTAGACCCAAGCACAGGGTCTCCAAAATATCCTGGTTCCAGGAAGATCAAGCCCAGTAGAGGCAGCAGAGCTCCTGGCAGGACCTCAGCCCATCTCTGCAGTGCTATCAAACAAAGACATGGAGCATCAAGGCAATGAGTTGCCTGCTCTGCTTTCCAGGGGACCACTTGCTTTTCTCCTGCCCTGAGCACCCTTGGGATGTGCTCTTTCCATTGCAAAGGAAGAGCTTTGTGACCTTCAGCACGCCTCTCCTGCAGCGAGTGGATGCTGCCAGTTCCTTTGGAAAGCCCTGTGGCTGCCTGTGGCAATATATCTACTGCAAACTAGAGCTCTGGGCAGCTACAGATTGCAGCACCTAGCATAAAGGCATGGCCCAACTAGATTTTTTTTCCTGGGAAACAAAGATGTGTGAGCTTGGGACTATGACTATTGGGCTCTAGCTTCACAGGTGTGTAGCTGTGCTGATCCAGCCAAATATGTTCTCTGTGGCCTTGTGGCTTTTTGGGAAGTACCAAGGGGCACATGACACCACTACGAGCAAACAGCACTGCCTGAGCTGGTTAGGAGGGAGATGGAGATGGCACATGGGATGCTGTCATACAGGAGATGCTGGGTGTGATTGTCATTGCATGGCTGGGTTGAGAATCTGTCCTGAGCAAGCTGTGTGTTGTGGAGATATCAGGGTAAAGAAGGGAAGCCCAAAATTTCAGCATGTGTGAGCTGTCCACATATTTGACACATGCCTCACCACAGTCTACAGCTTCCTCGCATGGGGAAGAGAAGGAGCTGGCACTGATCTCCTCTTTGTGGTGACCAGTGGACAGAACCTGAGGGAACAGCATGAAGTTGTGTCAGGAGAGGTTTAGGGTGGATATCAGGAAAAAGTTCTTCACCCAGAGGGTGGTTGGGCACTGGAATAGGCTCCCCAGGGAAGTGGTCACAACACCAAGCCTGATGAAGTTCAGGAAGCGTTTGGACAATGCTCTCAGGCACATGGTGTGATTCTTGGGGCTGTCCTGTGCAGGGCAAGGAGATGGACTGGATAATCCTTTTCATTGCCTTCCAACTCAGTATATCCTATGACTCTATGATTCTATGCCAGGATACAGACTGCCTTATCCTGAAGAAAAACCACATATTTAACCTTGCACCCACCATCAGGGCCCCCATCTTCAATTAAGGCAGTCCCAGTCCCTTTGGGGAAATAATAAAAGCAATAAAGGAGGCAGAAAGTAATTGGGAAAAGCTCAAGGGCTGTGAAACCTCCTCCCCCCTATTAGCTGCACTCGCCTACAACCTGCCAGGCTCTTTGGTCTTTCAGAGATAACCCTGGGGTTACACACTCAGGAGCTCAGTCTGTCTGAGCCTGCCAGCACCTCCCAGGCTCAGTGAGAGCCCCAAATCCAGGCAGCCTCCGGGGCAGAGCACAGCACAGCACAGCAGGAGTTCCAGAGGCCATGGTAAATAACTGTGGCTTATTAAAACAGCCCCAGCCTGGCAGCAAAAAGTAAAACAGCAGGAGTGAGACTTTGGTCTTGCAGGACTACCATGAAACCAGCTGCCAGACGTTTCCTTGAGTGCACCTGCCCATCTCTGGAGGAAGGGATGAAGTAAGATGCTCAGTCTCAGTGCAAACACCCAGGGTTTGCTGTTATGTAGCTGCTGCTGAGCCATACCAGCCTGGCAGGGCACAAACATTTCGTTGTGAGGGTACCTGAGAGACAATGAAGCACCTGCCAAGGCCTGGCTGCATCCCAGCAGGATGCCAGGGAAAAAGCTTCTTCACAGAGGGGAGTCTGACCCCAGCCACCCGAGAGGGACATGGGAGCCTGGTGGCTCCTCTCTCCAGCTGCAGCTGAAGGCCAGGCAGGGGTCTATGCTCACTTTGTGCTCCAGGGCTGCATAGGTACAGAGCTCACCACACTATTCAGCAGCCATGCTCAGCATAAATATAGTACTTGTTTCCATCTGAGCCCTAGATGAGCCTCCACTCTTTGGAGCTTGGAAGGTGTAGAGGCTCTTCCCAATCACTCTGCTTGACTTCAAAACATTGGCAAATAAGTCACCACATCAGTGCAGTACAGACTGGATTAAAACATTCTAATATATGATATTTCTGTGGGTGCTGGAATTAGTGGCATTTATTGAAAGTTTAATGTCCTGCCTAACAATTCAATATTTTAAAATCGAGTGAAAATTATCATTGAACATTATAGAATACAAGAGAATAGTAAATTCTGGAAAGAAATACCAGTCACATGGGGCCAGATCTGCTAAAGAGCACAGTCACACACTCACCATCTCCATGTGATCAGCAGCCAGCACTGACTTCCTGCTCCCCATGCAATAAGGGAAGGGGATGCTCCAAACTTGGCAGGGAAAGGCCCCAGGGGAGCTCCCTAACACCGGGGAGCTTCAAAACCCTTCTGCAGATCCCCCGTTTCACCATCTCAATCCTACCATTGGTCAAAGCAGAGAGACTTCTCCCATCAGCTCAGCACTGGGCAGAGTTAAGGTGATTTAGTCTGAAATTCCTTGATGCTCCATTTCCGGCTTTTGGCCACACTCAGTTTCCTGCACTTCTGTGGAGGTAGCAAAGCTTTCTCCTGCTTCATTCAGCCCTTGTTTCACTTTGCTCTTGAACTCCACTGCATGGGGAAGAGAGAATGGAAGCAAAGCGGGCCAGGAGCAGAAAGAAGGTGAATGCTGGGATACTGTTTGCAGTCGGTTTCCCAAAAATTTGAGTTTGTGGATAGGATGGCTGGCAGACAACTTTTGGCATGTTTACATTTCATCTCCACTGGATATGAAACAGGAACTTTACTCAATGGACTCTCTGCCAGCCTTTCAGCCTCTGCCAAGCTGGGGCTCCCACGTTCCTCTTGCATTTGCAAGAAGGGAAATATGGGTTTCAGCTGTCATCCTCCAGGCCTGCCTATAGGAAAAGTCTGAGTCAGACTATAAGCTCTGAGGTGACAGAGAACCTGAGGATAGGGCTGCACAGAGGCACTGGCTTAAGGTACAGCTTCTTGTGCCTGAGGTGGAACAGCAGCGACCTCCCAGGAAGTCCAGACAGTCAGGGAAAGGAAATCTTTCAGTTCCGAGACGGATGGCATGGAAGCCACAGTGCTGCTTGCTGGAGGCATCTTCTGGAAGGCATTTGCTCACCATGTTTGTTTGAAGCCTGGAGCTAAGACTGAACTAATCAGACATCAGCCCTGTGCACCCCAAAGAGCACCCACAACCAGCACAGGGGACTTGGCAACAATGTCCATGGAGCACATGTCTTTGTTGGCTACAACTGCTCAACGTGAGCACCCACTTGCTTTTTCCTCCAAGCCAAGTCCAGGCTGAGACTGAAAGGCATTAAACAGCTAAAAAAATTAGAGACAGCTTGAATATCCTTTTTCACAAGATGAAAGGAAGGGCAAGATAAGGATGAGGTTTACTTATAGGTTAAATAATAGTCTCCAATACTCACATGGCACTCAGTAGCTGGCTGCCACATTGTTTGGTGCTGGGCTTATCTAGCATGCTGCTCCCAGATGCCAGCCCATGCCTGTCTCTTGCAGTCCCTAGCTTGCCCCAGAAAGGAAAGGAGGAAAACTCCCCAGAAAGGAGTTTGTCTTATCTTGTGCTGGGAACCATGGATCAAGATATCTCAGACAACCCGGTAAAAGAGCTCAGGAAAGCTCAAGGGCTTCTTCTGGATGATCTTCGGTCACGTCACACCTGGTCACTGAAAGAGAAACTGGGTCACAGCCTCTGGTAAAAGCAAAACCCATCTAGCATAGGAAAGGCAAACCATGAGGGAGCCTCCAGGCACTGCTCCACTCTTTGGAGCTGAAACCTGACTTTGATCTGCCCCTGAATTTACACCTTGCTCTGATGGCAATGTCTGGACTGGCTTTGGGTCAGACGCTTCAGCCCAAACTCCAGATTGCCTGCGGACAGGACGATTATAAACACCACCAGAGTCCTGTGAGAGACGGAAACTTAGGAAAACCATCTTTTCCCCTCTCTCTATGATGTTCCCCAAACTAGGCCAAGAGAATAGCAACTCATGATGAGAATGTTATAGCTGTCTGTATCTCCAAAACCTCACCCAAGGAGGCAAAGACTGAGGCTGGGCAACTTGGAAGGGCAGCAGGGAGAGCTGTGTCTCATCATAGTCCTGGGACATCCCAGAGAGAGGCCAGGGAGGACTGTGCACCTTCTGGGGCCCTACCATGGTGGCCAAGCTTGGGGACCTCTTAGATGACACTGACTGCAAGGTTTTTGCATTTGACACATGAGGCACATGCCGTGCAATTTGAAGGGCTGTCTGTTGTGCATGGCTTGGCCGTCAGGGCCACTCTTCATCACTCGAAGTTCCATGGACGCCTGCTCAAGCTCTGGGAACTGCTGGGGAAAATGACCCCCTGCCTCCTGCAGCTCTGTGTAGGGCAGGCCAAGGGCGGTCTCCACAGTGCCTTTGAGACACAGCACATGTTACTCGCCCCATGTGAGTCTCCTCGGGAGTGAAACGTGACACTGAGTGTGTGGGGCAGGTGTCATCTCCTTGCATACCAAGCCCCACTGCCCCAGCCCATGTACCCATATGAGGCATTCCCCAGCTGCCCTTATCCCTATTTCAGGACCACTTGCATTCCTGGCTCTTATCTGGCTTTTTCTAGACACGTGAGCCCTCGAGCTCAAATGCCACTAGCCCACATCTGGGCCCAGGCACTGAGCCAGCTGCACAGAAGTTGGGGTGCCAGTGTTGACAAAAGGACAGCTTTTGGATGATAAATTGTTTTTTTGCTCAGAGGATCACAGAAATCACAGACTCATAGGCTGTTACTTCTCATGGCCCTGCATACTATCAAGCAGAGACTCATTTCACCTGTCACAGGGCAGGCATCTTCGAGTTTAATGCCAGTGATGCCCACCAGTGCCTTTGCTGCTGGTCCCAGCTCTCCCAGTACAGGGTGGTTGGAGTTACCAGTGCTTCCTGGGTTCTGAAAATGAAGCATGTAGGTGGGGAAGCATCAGGATTACTGTCACTACTTGTCTCCACAGGTGATTTCGAGCTATTTGAAAACCCCAAGGGTTCACTGAAAAACTGCCACTTCAGCCTATGGCCAAATTTATGAGAATGGTGCAGTTAATTTACTAGCTCCATGGCAGCCTTGGTACTTTTAACACCAAATGGTCTTGTTTGTGATCGTCTGACCACCAAAATCAGAGGATATGGCTCTCACCTGCTGAGTGTAACATCTAGGTGATATTAAAAGACATGTAGATGTGGTGCTTAGGGACATGATGTTGTGGTGAACTTGGTAGTGCTGGTTTAAGGGTTGGACTTGATCTTAAAGATCTTTTCCAACCTCAGCAATTCTGTGATTCTACACAGAAGCCCTCAGGTAGAGAGGAGGAGTTGGGCTGTCTTACTCTTTGCTCTGCATCTGTCCCTCTCCCCCCATAGAATTTTGCCTTCTGTGAAGATTTCTAGGGAGAAATTCCAATATACCTGTGACACTGAGTAAGCTTTTCTGTGAAACCTTAAGCTCAAGTGTTGTCCATCTCTCCCCTCACCCTGTCTGGGAGAAAGCTATGGCAGATGCCTGAGGAAGAGAAATGCTGGGCAAGCCTGTAGTGATTTCTCTTCTGATTACTTTCCCAGGCAGGTTGATTTGCAGATGACAGATTTCCTGGAAAGGCAGGAGTGTCTTTGCAGGCCACAGTGGCATTTTTGATTCTGTGAATATATCTGGTCCCTTTTTGAACTCACATCAGTTTTTAGTATCCACAAGGTCCTGTGACAGGGAGTGGCACATTTTGCATACACCTCCTTTACAAGTGGAAAAAATGAGTGGTCTCTTGCTAGCAGCTGATGGGTTGACAGGATCCCTGATAATGATCTTCATTCATGTAGAAAGTCTTAGACCAGAGCGAGTAGTGAAACAAACCAGCCAAACTTACTTAAGACAGCAGTGCAGATGGCAGCTGAGCATGTTGTGGGGAAGAGCGGTACCCAGCAGGAGCCCATCTGGTCTGCAGCAGGAGCTAAGGCCGGCAGGAACCTTCAGAGGTACAAGAGTCACATAGTGCACTGCGGGCAAAGGTCTGTGATTGTGCACAGCCCGCAGAGAGGCTTAATTGCTTTACGCAGAATAAGATATCTCTGTATCAGTAAGGGATGCATGTGTTTACCCTAAACTAAGATATCTTGCTGGATTCCTTGCCACACTGATAACCAAATTCTCTATGTCTTATCTGCCTCTCATTGTTCTGCATTTGCTCACTGTAACACATACTCTTAATTCTAAGCACTGTGGGGTCTTGCCTACTCCTGTGAGAGCATTGGTCCACTGACATGGGTCTGTGAACTCCTGCAGACTGCGTCAGGGGACTCCGTAGCCATCAATGATTTCAGGGGACAACAGTTTCAAATGGGGAAACATAATCATACAATCATGGATGGATATGTGTGGAATGGTGCTCTGGAGGTTTCTGTCCCATCCTCACTCCTTGTGTGAGGGACACTCTCACAGTCAGCTCAGGATGTTTCAGCCAAGGCAAGACTTCATTCATCCCCAAGGATGGAGGTGCCACCACCTCTCTTGGCCATGTACTGCCATCCCATTGCTCTGGAGCAGTAGTTTCCACCTGTCTCATCAGAAGTCCCTGTGTTGCAGAAGAGCCTGTTGGCTCTTGTCTTTTCACTGGGCACCTCTGAGAAAGTTTGGCTCTGCAGTCACTGTCTACCTCTCACACAGTGGAAGATGCACCTGGGGCACTATTGGTTATTTCTTCTCTGGGCTGAAGAAGCCATCTCCCTAGGTGTCTCCTTACATGCCACATGCTCCAGTCTGGCGGCAGCCACTGGGCAGAAGCTTGTCACCATTTGTCTCATACTGGGGACACAGACTGGGCACAGTGCTTCACGTACAGCCTTGGCAGTGCCTGGCAGCAGGGAACATGGCCCTGACAACGATTTAAGAGACTCAAACTTCAGAATGACACGGAGAAAGCAATTAAACCTGGAGTGCTGTGCATTACAACCACAATGTCTGACCATAAGACAAGAACACACTCATAAGGGAGAGTGAGCTGCAAAACAAAGGAAGTCCGCTCAATAAATAGAATATGTGCTCATGCAGATAAGAAGTGCTGGGGGGCAGCAGCACTGTGGTAGGCAGTGGTCAAACCCATGACAGACTATGCACTGCAGCATCCATACCAGATGGGGACATTGCCTGCTTTGCAATGTTGGTGTCAAGCCCTCCCCGAGGCAGCTGCTTCCAACCCTTTATCAAGAGATTTATTGTAATTATATTATTCAGTTTTAGAAATTACACATTGCTTTTTGTGGGTGAGGGTGCGTAGTGACTCAGAGTCCCCAGGCAGGTGCAAAGGAGAGCTGCTTTATTGCAAGAACCTGGCCTTTTCAAGCAGTTAGCCAGTTATCAGTTGACATCGTTTTAAGGCACAACAAACATAATTCAACCATACAGCACGATGTGAGCATGTGACAGTCACGCAGCCTATTTTTCTAGCCCTAATTCAGCTGTGTCTCTTTCCCACAGTCCTTTTCTACTTAGCCAAAGTAACAGGCCTGAGCCATGATTTTACAAAGCCTTCCCTTTATAAAGCTTTACTTATTGGTAACAGCTTTGCACTTAAGTCTTAATTTGAAATTTATGCTTTATTATTTTTGATTATGAATTGTATGTTGTAATTACGTACAAGCGTTTTTATTGCCATATAATAGATGGATATGTATTCTCATATTTGCAGGTGTCAAATGAAACATATTCCCACCCCTCTGTTACTCAGACTACACGGCAGTAATAAACCAGGAGTACTGACGAACTTGGCCCCCAGTCGATGTGAGAACTAAGGTTGTGAGCAGCCAATCACTCACACACTGAGCCAGTTCCACGATCAAAGCCCTTGGGTTAACCAGGGGCCACTGACTGCTATTTATAGCTGCTCTAACTCATGCTTAAGCAGAGGCTTTAAAAATCTTGGAGGCATGCTGGGTGGCAGGGAAGCTCCGTCCCGCACATGGTTCTCTGGACAGGAACGGTGCAAAGCCCCAGTCGTGCTGTTGCACAGGCTGGATCAGCCTTGGCTGCCAGAGAAGCCACAAGCAGCTCGGGTTTAGCTGTTAATCAAACAGTACCTGGTTATTTAATTTGATTGAGCTAACTCTGCCTACCTCCTGGAGGACGTAAGCAAATTCCTTACTTGAGCAAACTCCACCACAGGCACAACTCTAGAAGCTGTAGGACCAAGGGCTTTAAAGGTTGTCCCGAAGCTGTTAAACCGCTCATAACCAGCTCACATCAGCCACAGCCTGAGCTGCATTAGGCATTGTAAAGTCTCCCAAGGAGGATCCACCCAGCAGAGGGACAGGAACCAACCAGACCTGGAGGGAGGCAAAGTCAGAAGACTGGACTTGAGTAATTTCAAGACTAAGCAATCAAAGAGAGCTGAGAAAGTTGGCAGGGTTTGAGGTGGGTCATTGCTCTGTGGGGCAGCCAGCTTAGATATGCAGCCCATCTCCAGGATGTGACAGCAACTTCCTGTCTCTGGGACGTGCTCTTGAGGAGATCCAAAGCAGTCTGTGAGTCTCGGATGATAAGGTTACAGCAACCAGCCTCAGAAAACAGTGTTTGGTCTTTTCCGGGTTCTTGCCTCACTGGGCGCCTGAATATCACAGAAGACTTTGTATTCTGAAGTAGCTCTTAGATGAATGGAAATAATTTGTGCAGAGTATTTGGTACTGTGTGCAGTTTGTCAGCACTGCACTATGAGTTTTGATGGAGTGGTACTGCGCAAAATTGGACTAATGCAGTGGGGGGTCAAAGTATTTTGGAAAAATTAGGAAAGTTGGCCTATTATGGCATTTGGGTTTCAGGAAAAACACCTGAGTTATCACTGCAGTCCTGGGGGTAAAAAAAGACCAAACCCCAAGTTGTTTAGCTGCTACGCACTATTTCACCTCTTCTAGATTTGTCTCTCCTTTTTAAGGAGTAGATAAGTCAGAAAATTCAATTCCCCGTCTACTTGTGGTGACTTTCAAAACCATAATACTTATTTCAACTTTGTGACTTTCCTGCAGCCCCCAGCTATTGCTATTTTTTACAGTTTTGCTGGTGCCACTCGATTCAAATCACTATAACCTGGTCTCTTCTTTACAAAGCCAAAGACCTTCTCTTTCACCACCTGCTGTGTCTGCACCATCTTGCCTTGCCTTCCAGCACTTTAACTTCTGCTCAGGAATCAGCAGCATTCAGGGAACTTGAGGGACACCAAGCACTTTGTCTTACTTTTGGGAGGAGGTTGCATTTTCTTTACTCTGCTTTTCAGCCACAGCAGGGTCCCAGCAGCTGCTGATGAAGGGAAGCTGGGCAGATCAGTAATATGAGACGAACAAAGATTAGAGGAGGAGGAGAGCTGAAAGAGACAGACTAAAATGCTCATAGGCTCTGTGGGCTCGGGACATGAGCTATTCCCAGCTGTCAGCACTGGAACACTGCTTTCTGTACCATTCGATGGCCTGACTCCCTCCTCCCCAACCAGAGAGAGAGAGGCAGCCTTCCTATGAATAGCTAGCCTGCTTTCCAGATCCCGTTAGAGTTATTCCCGCCCTGGGTGTGCCTCTTGTCTGCAGGCACATTTCCTAAATTCTGCTTCATCCAATGCAAGTTTGGAAGTCCTTGCTGTGGTGCAAAGTTGCTGTGCATAATCCTGTGAGGTGGAGATGAGATTAGCTGGATCCTGTAAGATCAGGCAGGGAAAGAGCTGTCTCTGCAGGATCCTAAGCACTCAGGAGACGAGGCAATGCCAAGGTACCTGCAGACACTGGAGGCATTTGTATGCTTCAAAGCTGGGATCTCAAGTGACCTACTTAGAGCATTTATTGTGCAGCTTCAGAAGTACACAATCCCCAGAGAGGGGTTGTTTTTGCTAGCAGTTAGTTTCTGCAAGAAGGAGACTTCAAGATTCTGGTTAATTGGGTAAAAATCCTTGAATATAACTTTCAGCCACCCAGGATTAAATGAAAACTTCAAAATAAAAAGGCCAGGTTACATTTGAAAAACATTTTCAAAAACATGCAAAGGCTGATGACTAGAGTAGCTTCAGCTGACCTCCTTCCTCAGCACCCTAAGGTTTTGCCTTTATCACTGACATTGCCTTTGGCACTTGCTCAGGATACTGTTTAAAAGTTAGGCATCTTGTTAATGCTGATTTTCAGATTCTCTCTATAGTGAATGCACAAAGATGGGCAGGTCCAGAAAGCAACAGATCTCATGTTTCATTGACACTAATCTTCAGATGAGACAAAATGCTTCATGGAGGGATGGACCATTCTCTGCTGCAGCAGAGAGCCTGGATATTCGGAGAGGCTCAGCTAAAGGGTATGAACTCCTGAAAGGAGCTTAGCATCATATTTATCGTCAAGAACTACATGCACTCCTCAGTCTGGCTTTTTCTCTCCCAGCCTTCATCAGCATACAAGTGGCTTTCAGGCAAAGCACAGTCTCTTGTGCAAAGATAAGCCCTCTGAATCCCCAAGCCTGGATACGCACAAGTTCCCAAGACATCTGCCCCAACAAATAAGGTTTGCAGACTTTGTAGGGCACCAAAGTTTAAATAGACATTGCTTCACTGTAACTTATGCATCTAGGGCAGCTTCAAGTTCAGCCAGTTGGATACCTGTATGGTATAAAAAGGGCAATCTGTCAATGCCGCTGGGCTGATTCAGCCTGCCTGAGAGGAGCTGGGCATCCCTCTGGATTTGCAATGACACCAGTGTATTTACTGAAACAGCCCAAATTCCTTTTCATACTCTTGCCACTCCAGACCAGCCCTTGCTGTCTCTCTCCTGCAGGAACACACGGGCACTTTGAAGGATTTGAGGTTTTAGTCCAAGCTGAGTCTTTATGCTCCTTTCTTCCTTCCTGTTCACAGCCTTTTTTTTTTACACATCGTATCTGCACAACCAGGTACTCCTGGGTTCAAACAAACAGCAGAAGGGATGGAATACCACCATGTTTCTCTGCAACAACTGAAGCATAACAAAGAACAGTTTCTGGGAGGTCAAGATAGACATTTCCACAGTTCATGTTCAGTAGAGGAAGGGATGCTCTGAAGAAAAAAAAAAGATGGGTACACAGTTGTTGCACCGCTTTATGCAATCTTGGGACAGACAACCAACCTCCTTCTATTGCTATGATTTTTCCAGAACCTCACTGACAGGAATGAATTCTACAGACTGCAGGAAGGCAAGGTCCTTGAGCAGCTCTCTGAAAAGAATATTATATATGTTGAAAAAGCAGGAGGTACCATTCTCTTCCTGCAGGGACTCACCCCCTCTTGGGTCCCAGTCTCTGGAGAAGTGATTTTTTTAACTTGGTACCCAGCCTCACCTTATGCACTGATGCATCAATACAACATTTTCAACAAGTACATTGTATGCCAGGCCAAGGACTTCTCTCTTTATTGTTCCTGTCTGCCTGTTCTTTGGTTTCTCTACTGTCATTTGTCTCCTTGTGCTGCCCTTTGAGATCTTCCTTTGCTGAAAGCCCATTCCCCTTTTTCTCTCTAAGTAGCAGCTTTCCTTATAGCATTTTTTGTAGCTAATTTGCCTTCATTCATTCCCCCGTAATTTCCCTTTCTTTGCAAGGATTTTCAAGATCTCTTTTTCAAGGAATTTTTGATATTAAGAAGCACAGCTTTGTAACACCCAGTCTTTCTCTACAGCACGAGTACCAGGCCAGGCTTTGTATCTGGCCCCACGCCTTCATCACTGTGCATGTTGGGCTGAAGGGAAGGTGCCATGGTCTTCAGTGGGCAGAGTACACATTCCTCGGGGTGTTTGACCATGGGTGCACACGAGATCCAAAGGGAGCCATGCCAAGATAAATACCCCACATCGGGCCTGCAGCCAGTATATTGAAGCAACTCCTCGTTTCTGGACAGGAGAAGCAGTGGGGCCTCTGCCCTGGAGAACAGCTCCCCAAAGCACAGTCAAGAACCTTAGCCAAGAGTGGGATTCCCTTTGATACTGGGGCATGTCCAATGCTCTTTGCTTAATTGCCTGGGACAGACACAGGAGTTTGAGACATATGGAAAAAAAAAGGGGAATCCCATCACCCGACAGGACTTCTCAAGTCTTTCCTTTGGAGAGGCTGTGTTTGCTGTGACACTAGAGAAACTGGACTGGGGGCTGGGAGCACAAGGAGCTCCCAAGCAACACATCAGGCTTCAGCACACACTTAGAGATGATGGTGAGAGTTACCAAGTTGACTGCAGTTACCAAGTTGATGGTGAGGGAATCCAAGTTTCCTACAGCTTTCTGTCACGTTTGCCATAGCTGGCCAAGGGGCTGTCAGCACTGGCTGGCCAGCAAGTGCAGACATTGACCAGTGGCCACAGGCCAGCTGGCCTCTGCAGCTAAGACCTATTCTGCTTTTGCTCAGCAAGGATGCCCACTGGGTCTCTCCCCATCAGCTGTTGAGTCTCATGAAACCTAAAAGAGGTGGGAAGGGGCTGCTGATTTGGGAGAGGGCATGAGGTATGGGATAGGGTGACATATGGCAGCAGCCCCTGCACAGCTCCCTGTTACATCAGCCACTCCACTGGTTTACAGCCCTCGCCCTTGAGCCTTGGCCCTGCAGCCTGGTGTGGTGTGGACACATTGCACAATACCCTTGGCCCCTCTCCCCTTTCCTGCTGGGGCTGCCCACTGGCCGGCTGCTGGGAAGCTGAGCTGTTGCAGCAGCCTGTGGGTTCCCAACAGGGATGAGAAGATGCTCCATCCACCCATGTCTCCAGAAGGGCACTGAGGAGGTGACAGGACCAGGAAGGGTCCCCAAGCACCTACTCAAGCCTGCTGGTAGAGGTGGCTCTTGAGGGAGCATGGCAGAGGAAGGAGGGCCCCTCAGGATGGGTGGAGAAGCTCAGCCTCCCTTCCTGCAGCAAACCATCAGAGCTGCATCCAAGAGGTGCAGGAGCCACCATGTCCTGTACCAGGATGTGCTGGGGTAAATACTCATTGAATGAGGAAGGAAACCCAGGTGAGATATGATGGGAGAGTGGGACCCTCCTTCCAGAGCTGTCTGTCGTGGATGGGACTACTTCTACAACACTCCCCCAGAGAGAAGCAACATGCAGCCTCTTCCTCATGCCAGGGAACAAGCTCTTCTCATCCCTCAGCAAGGCAGGAGGGGTGGAAAGCTGTGGGGAAATCACAAAGACCACTGTGCAAGGGCCTAGCACGGAGCTAAATATAGCCACTATCTCAGCTTCCCAGAGATAACAGCCTGTGTCCACAGTCCGCCACAACGCCCTGCCCAGACTTCCACCTACCTTTGCTTCAGGAGCAAACACTGAGCCACAGTTGTGAAACACCCTGCCCCGCTCACGGCAAACAGGGGCAGAAATGCACCCCGAGCCACCTCGTGTGCATTCCGTGCCTGGCGCTGGGGGCTGGCTGGGCACAGCCCACACAGCACAGAGGTGAACCAGCATCTCTCTCGGCACCTCCGTGGTGCTGAGCTGCCAGCAACGTGCAGGAGAAACTTGTGGTGGACCAGAGTGACAAGTGTGAGTCAGGTCAGGGCTTCCGCCAGTTTTGGGGCTCATCCCATTAAGTCCAGCACTTCCACCTGAACTTCTCTGGACCAGTGACGCTGAGCCAGGGTGCAGTGCCTTTGCCTGGAGAAGGGGGGGGCAGCACAGGAGAGGGTTCATGGGCCATGACCACCTTATCCCATTTCTGTCTGTTGCTCCTGGGGAAATCTGAACATTGGTCCCCTCATTTCTGCTGTAAACCCTGTAATTAAGTAACATATGCTAAAATCCCACCATACCCTCAGCACATGAAGTATTACTGTAAGTCTGCAACACTCCTGCAATGGGTACATCTTTCCGCTCTCTCTCCCCAACTCTAAATATTACCATTGCTTTTACCAAAAAAGAGTTTATAAAACAGAAAAAAAGTGTGGGTTTTTTTCCCCCAACAAAACCCTTTTGCCTTGCAGAGTAATAAATTTATTAAATGTCAGCTTCCAGCAGGAAGTCTCCAGCTTTAACAATAGCTGTCTGTGTTTCCACAAGTTAATGGAAAACAAATGTTGACACTCCAATCCTGCTTTTCTGCTCCACAAGGAAGGTGAGAGAGAGCAGCGCTGCTCAAAGCTGTGCAGTCAGAGGCTAGATGTGGCACAAAAAGTATCCCCACTACTACCATGGGGAGAAGGTAAACGCACCTTCCTACCTTCCAGCAGGCTTTACAGCCTCTGCTGCTCGCCCATGGAGGCAGTATTTGTCCACAGAGCCACTCCCCTGACAGGGAGGCCAGCTCCATGCACACTTTCCGTATTACTGAGGACACTGGGCTCTGTGCTGACATGGATTCAGGAGCAGCCCAAAGGAGCAGAAATGGGAACTGGAGGCAGGAGAACAGCTGGGAAGATGCCTTGGCCCAGCTGGCCCTGAAAAGCTGTGGGGGTCTATGACAGAGCATCAACTCACCTGGCAGATGTTTTCAGGATGTTGGAAACACCTCTCCAGTTCTGTACATGTGTCAGATAGGGATTCCCATGGAGCTGATCTCTTTGCCAGCCAGGCCCTGTTGGTGTTTTTTCCCATGGAGAGAAGCCACCTCTACAAAAAAAGCATTTTTTCCACTGCACGTCATAAATATTGCCTGGGAAGCAGATATTTGAGTATCCTCTGGAGATTTCTACCCAGGGCCAGCACAGGCCTGGGGCTGTGGCCACAACATATGAGTGTGAGAGTTACCCTCCTCCCTACCCGGCCCTGAGCACTCAAACACCCTGGGCCAGCTCAGACAGGAAGACTGGTGCCCCAAAAAGGCTTTCCTGTCTCAAGAGTACATTCCCGTGGGTTTAGCCGCTTACTTGTGGCACCTGGAAAGCCTACTCTGCCCTTCTCAGTTCTGGCCCCTCAATTCCGGAAGGACATTGAGGTGCTGGAGCAGGTCCAGAGAAGGGCAACAAGGCAGGTGATGGGTCTGAAACATAAGTTCTTTGAGAAGTGGCTGAGGGAGCTGGGGGTGTTTAGTCCAGAGAAAAAAAGGCTCAGGGGAGACCTTAATCACTGTTTGCAAGTACATGAAAGGAGCCTCTTCTCCCAGGTAACCAGTGACAGGACAAGAGAACATAGTCTTAAACTGCACCAGGAGAGGTTTGAGTCGGACATTAGGAGGAAATTCTTCACAGAAGGGTTGGTTAGACATTGGGATGGGCTGCCCAGGGAGTTGGTGGAGCCACCCTCCCCAGGTGTTTAAGGAAAGACTGGACACGGCATTTAGTGCTAGGGTTTAGTTGACATGGTGGTGTTCGGTCATAGGTTGGACTCAATGATCTCACAGGTCTTTTCCAACTGTATTGATTCTGTGATTCTGGACACACAGGGATAGCAACCTGGCGCAGGAGCCGACGGATAGGGAGGGACTGGGGGCAGCCGAAGCCTGGCACAGAGCTCGTCACTTCAACCACAACGAGCTTGCCCTGCCGCGGGGGGGAGTGGTGGAGCTGCTCGGCGAGGTTCTCCCACAGGGGAGCCCCGGCGCCGCTGAGGGACGTTCCCCCACACGGGAGCCC
>VZRR01005872.1:241451-340311 GCA_013398015.1 Oreocharis arfaki | reverse complement strand
AGCTAAAATCCTAAGGCATCAGTTCCACACCCAAGGGTGTTTGCCACCCAGCAGTGGCCGTGGGCATCAGCTGGCTCCCGGTGTCCCACAAGGAGAGGGGGGATGTCCAGCCTGGTGCTGGTCCAGTGCTGGTGGTCCCTGCTCAGCCTTCATCCCAGCAGCTCCATCCTCCCTGGGAACCCACCTTCCCTCCTCTGGTCAGTATCTGCTTGGTCACTTGGCTCTGAAAACACGTGGGTCTGATGTCAGAGGTGACCCCTGCACGGGGCTGCGGTGTGTGTGCTCTGGGAAGCCGACCAGGCCCCCAAACTTGTGTCCAGCTGGAGATTGTGCTGGGGGTGGTTCTTGATGTGGCTCCTGCTTTCATCAGCAGGGCTCAGCAGGCTGCACATGCAGGCAGTGCCTTAAAGCAAGCCGAACCAGCACAAAATCAGTTCGGCAGCTTCATCCACCTCTGGGGGGTTTTCCCCTGGGACCACTCAGGGTATGCTCAGGGTGGAGATCAGGGAAAGACTCTTCCCCCCGAGGGTGCTGGGCACTGCCCAGGCTCCCCAGGGAATGGGCACGGCCCTGAGGCTGCCAGAGCTCCAGGTGTGTTTGGGCAGTGTTCCTAGGGATGCCCAGGGAGGGATTGTTGGGGTGCCTGGGCAGGGCCAGGGCTTGGACTCAATGATCTCTGTGGGTCCCTTCCAGCTCAGCCTATTCCATGATTCTGTGATTATAAGTCAGGGAGACACTGGTGGATTGTCTGGGACCTGCTGTGCCCAGTGTGAAGCTCAGGCCTGTCTGCGGCTGTAGCAGCACCGCTGGGATCCCCTGCGGGCCCACCAGGAACTGCCCAGGATGCAGGAGTATCCTTTCCTTGCCTCATCCCTTTTCCCATTTGCTGCTGCAGACATTCCTTGATAAGCCTCGCTCCCCCCGAGTTGCACCAGGGGTCCCCAGGCATTTCCTTGCCACTTTCTTGGCTCTCTCTGCCCTCTGGTGCTCCTGGGGCCGCCGGGCTTCTTGTCCTGCCCGCTACCCACTTCCCTAGCTCTCCAGGTAGCCTCGCTGTGCTGAGTCAGCATCTTCTTTCCACGCTTTGCCCTCCTTTGCTCCATTTGCGTGTCCCCACACTCTCTTCTGGGCCCCTCTCCTTTAGATTTCATGCCCTGCAGAGCCCGGGGGGCCTTGCCGGGGTGCGGGGAGCAGCGGGGGCGGGAGATGTGGGGCCAGCCCTGCCCTTAGCACCGGGGGGGTTTGTGTGGTACCTGCGCTGGGGTGTGGGCTGGGGGCTGGGGGTGCGAAGCACTGCTCTCTCTCGTCGAGCTGTGCTAATTACCCTCGGCATCCCGAGCCTCGGTTAATGAGCCCAGCTGGGCTGAGCTGTGCCGTGTCACCCCCAGGGTGCCCGGGGGCGGCTGGAGGGATCTGCGCTGCCCCCCCGAGCGGTGTCAGACGCCCCTCTCTGCTGGGAGAGGTGGCCAGTGCCGCATCCCCCGGAGCAGAGGAAGACTCCGAGGAGCAGGAATCAGCCATTCCCAGCCTGCCCCCGTCAGGAAGATGAACCTCAGCCCCTGCACTGCACACAGGGACAGACCCAGCTCCTCTGCGAGAGCACCACATGCAAGGAAGAAATAGATAGGGTTGGGAGATCTGGGCAAGAGAGCTGGAGAGGGATTTTGGACAGGAGCATGGAGTGACAGGACAAGAGGGAATGGCTTAGATGGGATACTGGGAAGAGATTCTTGGCTGTGAGGGTGGGGAGGCCCTGGCACAGGGTGCCTGGGGCAGCTGTGGCTGCCCCTGGATCCCTGGCAGTGCCCAAGGCCAGGCTGGATGGGGCTTGGAGCAACCTGGGATAGTGGAAGGTGTCCCTGCCCATGGCAGGAGGTTGGACTGGAAGAGTTTTAAGGTTCCTTCCCACCCAAACCATCTTGGGATTCTGATTCTGTTCTGAGCCTTCAGTGTGCCAAACCTAGGCAGATGCATTTAGCAGCGTGTGGAGATTTGTCCCCGTGGGTCTCCACAACCACTATGGACGGGGAACAAACCTTGCATTGCTCAGGCCAGGAGCCCAGGCATCCTCCCTCCATCCTCCCGGCTCCCCACACAGCTCAGACAAACATCCTTCTCCTTTCCAGGGCTGCTCCTTGGGTGAGCTCAGCGCTGGCTCCGTGGCAAGGTGTGCACAGCTGTTCTGCCAGCAGATTTCCTGGGATGCTTTGCAGCTCCACACTCCTCCCTCTCCCAGCAAGGCTGCCTGTGAGATGCTGCTCCTGTTTGAGCAGAATCTGGCACCGATAGCCCTGACAAGCAGCAATTATTGCGCTGACAAAATAAAAGTTTTGAGTTGTTTTGCAAATATTTTTGAAGCCCCGATACAGCAGCAGAGGTAGGCGTAATTGCACGTAAAAGTGAATCTCCTTTATAGTCTTTTAATTATCTACTCAGGTGAACCATAATTTGAGGGGAAATGCTTCAAATCTGTTCATTTCTAATAATAAAAAACGAGGTGGGAGAGTGTTATTTTAATGTAATTAAGAGCAGATACGGCTGGCTGGATGGCTGAGAGCATGATCTGCGCTGTGCTCTGGGGACCTCGGGCTCTGTCCCCTCTCCTATCACCACATGAGTCCTGTCTCGGTGCTGGACAGTCCATTACCACTGCAGTGGAATTGAGTGTTCACTTGTGGTGACAACACAGTTGTGTGTCAACACTGAGCAGTTTTGTCATCAGCCTTCCTGAGCTCAGCTTTGCCAGGCCCTGCCCTGTAAAACCTGCGACCATTGGGGGACACCCTGAGACTGGTCTGCTCTTGCAGACCACTCTCCAGCCATGCCAGGAGAACTTCTGGAGGTCAGTGTGGGATAGAGAGTTGTCCTGGGGAAGGGAATCACAGAATGGTTCGGGCTAGAAGGGACCTCAAAGCTCATCCAGTGCCACAGGCAGGGACACCTTCCACCGTCCCAGGCTGCTCCAAGCCCTGTCCAGACAATCTGGGCACCTCCCAGGACTTGGCACCTCTTGCTGGGGACCCAGCTGCCCACACCAGTTGTGGCACCTCCAGGCTGAGCCCTGCATTGAAACTGGTTCCAAGGCCCCAGCTCCTGCCCAGCATTAGCTGTGACTCTGATTTTCCCTCTTCCATCCCCGAACTGCTGTCAGGAGAGGCACCTTTTAAAGTAAGTTATTTCCATCCTGCAGCTTTCCAAGAGAACAGTGAGTGTTGAACTTTATTTCTCTTGTAATGGCTCCTCAGAGCCCCAGACAAGACCAAAGCCCAGCTCCTCTGGGCATGTGCTCCTCACATGGGGCACATCTCCCATGCAACCGGCAAGTGGGACGGACGATCCGTCTTCTGGGGAGGAAAGCTCAGGCACGAGGGGAGGAGGTGACTTTTCCAGAGTCTGCAGGCGGCCCATCCCAGGGGTGCTCCGGGTGTTTGTGTGAGCTCTCTGCCTCTGCATCTCCCAGGGATGTTCCCAGCTGGCAGAGAGGGAAAACCAGGCTCTTTTTCACTCGCTTTCCCTGGAATCCAGAGCCCTCCCCGCCTGCCTGTGCCGCTCCTGTTATCGTGAATGTCAAGCACTTTGCAAACAGAGGCATTAAATGTCAGATCCTGTCCCTTACAAGCCCTGCTTGTAATTTGAACGCTCAGACATGCTCCGTGCTCACCTCAATCCCATTCCCTTCCCCTGATAAGTGGTGTCCCCAGTGCCACTGCCTTAGGAGGCGAGGCCACAGAACAGTGCTCTTTACACCACTCCAGACCCTCATCCCAATGTCTTCATCCTCCCTAAATGCTATTTTCAAACCCTCATGATCAGATTTCCACCTAGCCCTCTGCTTTGGGGATGCTAACAGGCGTTTTGGGGGATCGCAGGACTCTCTATCTCCCTGTGCTGGAGCCTTTAACAACCAGGGCCAATCTTCCCTCGCAGCTGCATCCAGGGGCTCCTCTCCTCAAAAGCTCCTGGTTCCAGCTGAGGCAGAACTGCTCCAGGATTTCTCACATGGATTTGCCCTTGCCCTCCTCTTGGATAAGTGAGATGAGGCCTCTGGCATCCATCTGGTGAACTTCAACAAGGCCAAGTGTAAGGTCCTGCACCTGGATCGGGGCAATCCCAAGCACAAACCCAGGCTGGGTGGGGAAAGGATGGAGAGCAGCCCCAAGGAAAAGGGCTTGAGGGTGTTGGTGGACAAGAGGGAAAGGCTTTAAACCACCAGAGGAAGATTTAGATGAGATATTGGGAAGAAATTCTTCCCTATGAGGGTGCTGAGGCCCTGGCACAGGGTGCCCAGAGAAGCTGTGGCTGCCCCCGGATCCCTGGCAGTGTCCAAGGCCAGGTTGGATGGGACTTGGAGCAACCTGGGCTAGTGGGAGGTGTCCCTGCCCATGGCACGGGTGGTACTGAGTGAGCTTTAAGGTCCCTTCCGACCCAAACCATTTCGTCATCTCTCACATCTCATGCTCCAAACAATCTTAATGGCTCTCTCCCTGTTTTTCTGTCACTTCCCTGGATTTGCTGTTATTTTGGATACCAGGGCAGCCCAGCAGTGCGCTGGTGTGAGTCCTTAGGGTGGCATCAAGTCTTTCCCTTCCCCCCCTCACGGCCTTCCCCCTGGGGTGCCCCTGGGCGCTGCGCTGGTCCCTTCCCCACCCCTGGCAGTGGGAACAGCTGCGGTGGTTGCCAGCTCTGTGGCTGCTCATCCTTGATGGAAAAGCTTTCCCTGGGAACAAAGGACGTGCCAGCTCCGAGCCACTGGTAACAGAGAGTGCTCAGCTCTCTTCCCTGCGGAGCCTTTGAGGTGGGGTTTCTCAGTGGCACCGTGGCGCTGACACAGTGAAATAACGCAGGAACCGCACGGGATGAATTAAAGCGAACACTGCATGTGCCGCTGCCCAGGAATTTGGGACTTGCTGCATGGCTAACAAGGTGCATTTTAATAATTACAAATGAACCTGTGGCCAAGAGAGCCTTCACTGAGCACACCTGGAATGAATGCTGATGCTGCCGCTCCCCGCAGAATGCTGATAATCACATTTGCCAGTGCATTAGAACTGATTTAGGGGTAAACAATAGCTTCCATCTGAATTTGTTTTACAACCTATTGACTGTAGCAGGTACCTTTTTCCCGTTGAAATAATTGTAAATATTTTACCGGGCCTTCATGCCACATTCATTCTTGGAGTTTGTTTGTTTTGTGTTTTGGTGGCTTTATTTTTTTATTTTTAATTTTATTTATTATTTATTTCTTGTGAATTGACAACAATTGTGTTCACCCTCCATCTAATCCAAGGAGCTCATGGTTGTTTCCTCCCCTCTCCATCCTTTGTTGGAATAATTGTTCTTCCCACAGTGCTGCTGCATGGTTTGTAAGCTTATTTCAGGCTCAGCTGTAGGGATTAGTGATAATGCTGCCTATTGTAGGAAGGTTCATATTATTTAAAATTGGAACTAGAACAAAGGCAGTTCAATCCCCGTTCCTTGCTGCCCGGGTGAAACTGCATTTACTGACGCTGTCCAGGAAGCGCCAGGTAGGAGCTGAGCCCCTGCCTGTCTGCAGGTCGGGGAAGGGAGGTGGATCTGGCTGGGCAGCCTGAGCTCAGCCCCACAGCTTGGGCAGGAGCAGGGAATGGCTTTTCCTTGGGTGCCCCTTCCCTGAGGGTTGTTGTCAGTGCCTCCTCAAGCACTGCCCTTGGCCTGGAGACCTCCAAGTCGCTGCTGCAGCAGGGGTGGGATGTTGTGTTGGGGTGGGAATGCTCAGGTTTTAATTTCTTCCCAGTACATCAGAGTCTTGAGGCCATTCCAGCAGGTTCACACGGGCAGCAGGGAATGGGGCAGGGGCTGCTCCCAGCCCTGGTGGTCAGGTGGCTTCACACACACAGCCCTGCTGTGGCTGGGCTTTGGTTAAGTGACAGCAAAGAGCTTGAGTTGGCAGCTCCTTCTCTCTCTGCATGGCCAGCAGTGTGAGACCAGGTCTCCAGCAGACAGCCCAGGTCATCCATCCATCCATCCATCCATCCATCCATCCATCCATCCATCCATCCATCCACTGACCTACCTGTCTCTGTGTGTATCTGCTTCAAGCCAGGTTAATGCCCAGAACGCTGCCAAGCGGGTCTCAGCTGGAGTTTGTGTTCCCATGTTGGCACACATAGAGTTGGTGTCCTCGAGCACCACGCACCTCTTGAGAGGATTCTCCTGGGCTGGTGAGAGCAGAGGAGCTTGTGGCAGGGCGGAGAAAGCTGAACATGCAAGGAGGTCCCAGTGCTGGCACTACTGGGTCTCTCCCTGGGGATTCTGCCGCCCTCTGTCCCTGGCAGCTCATGCCTTGGCTCTTTAGAGCTCACGTGGGGGGAAGGAAAGGCATTGGTGCATCTCTCTCCATGGAGCTTCTATGGCCATTGAGGTTCACCGAGTCAACAGAATCTTCTGAGCTGGAAGGGACCCACAGGGATCACCCAGTCCAACCCCTGTCCCTGCCCAGACACCCCAACAATCCCACCCTGGGCATCCCTGGCAGCGCTGCCCAAACGCTCCTGGAGCTCTGGCAGCCTTGGGGCCGTGCCCATTCCCTGGGGAGCCTGGGCAGTGCCCAGCACCCTCTGGGGGAAGAACCTTTCCCTGCTATCCAACCTAAACCTCTCTCCTCCCCCAGTGACAGGACCCAAGGGAACGGCTGGGGGATTTTACTGTAATGTTTTTGTCAGCAGCATTGAACTCCCTGCTCAGCTCTTCCTCTACCCCACCCCTGATCCCAAACCCCTGCACTGGGTACGCCCTGCAGGGAATGCTGACTTTCCTTCGGGCTGGGAGGTGCTGGTGTGACCTGCCCTGGCCACTGCTGGTCCCTGAGCTTCCCATCCATCCCCCTCCCCTGCTTCCCTGGAGCAGCGGAGTGCGTGGGGTGTGCGAGCACGCGGGGGGCGGTGAGAAACCCCAGACACACAAAAGCTGGAGGAACCACCAGCAGCTGTAACCCTGGCAACTGTGTCTCAGCATTTGAATGTAATTATACCTCGAACGTGATAAACACTCCCAAGGACTCCTTATGTGGAGATCATACTAAACAAGTCTTTGAAATTACCCTCATCAAATATTGATAGAGGGAGAGTTTTTTAAAAAAATAAAAAAGAGAAAAGGGAAAGAGAGAGAAAAGGCGAATTCCTGCTCTTGCCCACGGGTTAATGAGGATCTGTTGGTTTATCACCACGGTGCAAACCCCGCCGAGAGCTCCAGAGCACTGCAAAGTTAAAAGTGGGGGCGGGAGGAGAAGACAAATAAAACCATCAGGTGAGGCAGCTCTATCGATTGGCATTTTGTTTTATGTTTGGCATGCAGGAAAGCCATCCCAATAAACACCATTTATCTTGCCCAACCCTGGCAGCCAGGGTTTAATTGCTCGGGAGCTGGAGTGGGCAGAGGAGAAGGGGCGTTTCTGAGGTCCATCAGCATGGAGGGTTGTGTTGGCCAGCAGAGCACTGAGCATGGGCATCTCCTCCCACCTGCAGGGCTGGAGACAGCAGGCAGAGTGTTTTCCATCAGGAGAGCAGATGGAAGTCCCAGGTGGTTGCCAGCAGCTGTGGCTCAGGTGTGTAAGAACATCCCTGAAGTGGTGGTGGCGGTGGCCCAGTGTGGGGATGCTCCTTGCTGGCGCTCATCTCCTAGCAGCACCCTTGGAAAAAACCCACCAGGGGCCTTCCCTGGCTCTGGTGCTGTGCAAAGGGAGGCAGCTGGGCTGCAATTGTCTCCTCTCCTTAAGCCACGTAGGGGCAAGAGACACACTAAAAAAAGGGCACGAGGGGAGCTGGAACAGGCTGCTGTGTTCAGCAGATGTCCTGGGCAGTGCTTGGAGGAGCTTTGGTGAGCAGAGCAGCTGCTCATCTCTCGAGTGATCTCCCAGCAGCATGTGGGGCCGGGGAGAACATGGGTGAAGAAGCACCAGTGCTGCCCAGAAAAAGGGAGCAGCTCAAACTTTGTTGGAGCAGAGGCTCTGGAGATGTGGAGGAGGAGGAGGAGAAGGAGGAGAGGGAAACAGCTCTTCATCCTGGCTCTGTGGGCAATGAGTGTCAGGGGAAAAAGGCTGCAGGGGGCCAATTTCATGAATTGCTGGTTGAGAGGTACTTGGTGACTTTTTGAGTCGGCTTTTAACGGGGAGAAGAGGCTAAACGGGGCCCTGGCTGCAGTTTGGTTGTTGTGAGTGTTGGTTGATTTGCCATAACCAACTCTCACCTGGAGTTACGGAGACCTGGGAGCCACGGTGTGCTTTCCCTGTGTGCTGGGGGTGGTACTGATATGATACCACCTGAATGAAGGTTTTATCACTCGGGGGAGGTTTGAAGAGCAAACCTGAGCTCCAGGAACAGAGGCAGGGGTTGACATCCCCATGGATCCCTGTGGGAACAGTGGCCAGGAAGGACTGGGAGTGCAGCCAGAGGGCAAACAGCATTTTAACAGGAATGAGGGAGGCAGGGTGGGATCACCAGCTTGGTGGAGAGCTGTACATCCCTGCTGGAAAACCTCTCTTCCCCACTGAGCATCTCTGTTCCTGGTGGGCCTGCACCTAAAACAGCCTCTCAGCACTCTCTGAAAGGACCTGGAAACATCTGAGCAAGAAAACTCCAACCTTCATCTCCAGCCACCCTGATCTGCAAAGTCAGCCTGATGCCAAGAGATGTGCCAGGACAGATGCCAGCCTGTGACCAAGCAGGCACATTTCTGAGATCCACCCAACGTGTCCCCAGCCCTGTGCCAGGGCCAGCTTGGTCCTTGTGCAGAAAGAGTGGGCATGGCTGTGCCACACAGACACCACGGCCCTCTCGAGCACTGCCAGCTATTTTATGGGCTGCTTGGAAACAGCTGGAAAGCCCTGTGATGCCAGTGCTCAGCTTTAGTTACTGCTGATGCAGCGGGGAGAGGAAATAAGGGGGAATTGCAGCTCTGGAAGATGTTTTGGGCGTTGCCGGCCCAACATCGAGGGTGGGTTTGTTGAGCACAAGGCAGCTGTGGCTCAGGTGTGGGAAGCAGAAGGTCTGCTGGACTCCTCCGTGCTGGGAGATGATTGTGAACAGTGTGCAGCATGTTGGAGGGAAAGACCTGCAGGTTGCGGTCTGAAATGTATTTCACAAACGATTCAAAGAAAGCTGCACCCACCCTGTGGCTGCTCTGCCTCCTGCTGAGCTGCTGGCTGAAGCTGTTCCCCATCCAAGGATGGATTGGGGTGGATCCTACCCGGTATGTGCTGGTGATCACTTGCTGTTAGCTGGAACAGGGAAGAGGAGTCTGGACAACATGTTGGATCTGAAGCCTTTGAGGGTGGATCCAGATGGTGTCTGCATCCCTTGTTTATCAGGCGAAAAAAAGAGAACTTTAGAAAAATCTCAGTCTTCCTTTCCCACTGAAAATTCCCCACGCTGGAGTCTTTGGAAGGGATGAAGGTGTTCCTGCACAGCCCCCTGGGAAATGCTCCTGCCATCGGCAGAAAGTGCCAGGGGCGGTGCAGGTGTTCTGAGGGGGAGCTGCTGCGCCAGGGCGCTGTGAGAGGTGCGACAGGAGGGCAGATGTGGTCACACGTCACCCGTGGTGCGTGCGGGGAGGAAATATCAGCTGAGGGCAAAAAAAGCGCTTTGACCTTTTGGAAGAGCTGTGTGTGTGAGGCGGCTGGGGTGCAGCGAGCCATTCAACAGAACAGCTGAATCCTCGGGCTGAGCCACGCGAGGACTGTCCCAGCAGAGGAGCTGCTGCTCCCAAGAAGGCTCCCAGGGTTCATGCTTAGGTGGTTCCTTTAAAGGTTAATTCTCACCAGCAGCATCTGGAAGAAAACTTGGGAGTACTCAGAGGGAACTTAACCCACTCCAAAGGGTCTTCACGTTTGTGGTTCCTTTTGTCTTTGTTTTTTAAATGTTAAAATTTGTTCTTATTCATCTCCGACGTTAAAAATAAAGAGAAAGGCAGCCCTCCCAGCTCGGCTCCCGGCGCAGAGGCACAAAGACACAGCCGTGCCGGTGCCGGAGTCGGCAGCGCGGTGGGCTGCGCTTCCCCCTGCTCCAAGGTGGCAGAATAAAGAGCTCCTGCAGTCACCTCTTTTTCCGAGAGTTGCATTGTTAAACCCTTCCGTGGGGAAATGCAGAGAGTGTAATTGCTCTGGTCTGACTCTGCCCGCTGAGCCGCCTGAATTAAGAGGGTGTTTTGGCATCCTGAGCTGAGCCTTGTGGGAAGTGACCTTCGCCTTCCGCCGCTGCTCCCTGCAACCTGCCGCTAATTAGGATGGAGAGAGCCCTCCTTTGTTTCCAAATAGTGGTTTACCTCCGTCTCGGCGTTCTGCCGGGAGCTGCCCGGTGTGACTCGGTGCATAATGAGCGCGGCCGGGCTCCAGCGCCGCCCGACGCGCCTTGCAGCCCCGCGGAGCCGAGCGGGAGCAGCGGGCGGCTCCGAGCCTATTCATGGCACAGCCTCTCATTAGCCAGCGTCGCAATTAACATCTCAAACGGCGTTTTGTTAAAAAATAAAAAGAGAAAAAAAAAGTGAGCCCCACCATTTCCATGGCGCCTTTCATGCAGTATTTGCAAACTCGGGAGCGGCATCAGCGCCCGCGGTGTCACAGCGGGGTCATCGCTGGAGCCTGCGGACGTGTGCGGAGTCTGGGGAGGTGTCGGCGGTCCGCAGCTCCTCCAAAGAATCATAGCATGCTTTGGGTTGGAAGGAGCTTAGAGATCTTCCAGTTCCAAGCCCCGAGCCGTGGGCAGGGACACCTCCCGCTAGGGATGGGCTTTGCCTGCTCTTGGGACCCTTTTCCCAGGTCTGTAATGGTCGGAGAACTGCCTCGGCTCCAGGCACTGGTGAAAGGGGAATGAGGAATTTCTGCCTTTCGGAAAGACATTTATTTCCAGCCCAGCAAAATAAGGACAAAGATGATCAAGTTTTCAACGGCAAAACTCAGCCACTCCCCTGCAGGAGAAACTGTAATATGGGACACTTAGAGGGTTTAAGGCAAATTTACTCAGAAAGAGGATTAGTTAAACTGTGTTGGAGTTCTGTGTGAACACCCCCATCGAAATGTAATCCGGTTTATCGGCATTTGTGCTGGAAATGAGCTTGGTAAACCAAATTAATGTCGCTTCAGTTCTGAGTGAGAACACTCTGCAGGGATTTCCTAACTTCGAAGCAATGCACTTTAAATTCACCTTTTACT
Organism: Oreocharis arfaki; assembly: GCA_013398015.1. Taxonomy (NCBI): domain Eukaryota; kingdom Metazoa; phylum Chordata; class Aves; order Passeriformes; family Paramythiidae; genus Oreocharis; species Oreocharis arfaki. The sequence continues at coordinate 329,129 of VZRR01005872.1, read as the reverse complement.
TTACCCAGTGCTCCCCTTGAGCAGTTTGACACATCTAGTGACAAGGAACCAAACAGATTCATGGGGATGTGTGAAAGACCTCTGCCCACACTCTAGAAATACTCAGACCCCAGTTCTCCCGAGACATCTTGGATCAAGGGGATCCAACCCAAAAAGCACTCAGCGCGTGAGCTGGGTGAGCAGTGGGTTGGAGATGCTTGTGCAGACAGCCTGGATCCCAGGAGGCCATTGATGCTGTCAAGAAGGCACCTTCAAGCAGTGGCTGCTGCTGCTGCAGCTCCCACAGATCCCGTGGCAGGCTCCTGGCGTGGGCAGCTAACCCTCGGACACCTGCAGAACCCGCCGGGCGGCGGGCACCGAGCGGGCAGAGTAGGGGAGGTGGTGCCCTGGGATCGGCCGGGGGCTGAGACCATCTCTTGGTGGCAGGAGCTGATCTCTCTGGGACAGCTGTGTGCCAGGAGCAGGAGGAACGTTCCCTGAAGCGATGGGGAGAGCTGGGATGCGCCAGGCGGTGAGCAGCGCCCAGAGGAGAGAGATGTGCAGAGACAGAGTGATCCGCCCTGCGGGGGCTTGGGGTGAGCAATCTGCGCCAGCTCAACCTCAGCACCATCCTGCCCAGGCTCAGGGACGGGGACTTGTGGGCTCGGCCGGCTGCCTTGGGGCAAAGCAGCCGCTCAGGCGATGATCTGCACGGAACAGCATCTGCACGGAACAGGATGCAGACCCCATCTGGCTCTGGCTGGGTGCTAGCTGTGCAGGACTCAGAGCTCAGCCACCCCTCGGGCAGCCCCGGCTGAGTCCCCTCCGGGCTGTTCCGTGCTCGCTCAGCCTCGCCAGGGAGCGATGCCTCGTCCTCCGCGGGTGCTCCCTGAGGATTCCCTGGCGTCAGCTTTCTAGGGATTGCCACTCAGCAAGGGAAGGGCAGCACAGGTTGCCCACCTGCCGCATCCTCCTCTCCTCACCAGCTCTCCCTGTGTCCTTAGATGCTGCTGAGAGATATCGGAGCTTGGATGGTAGCGCCGAGTTGGCAACTTTTAATATTGCTGAGACATAATCAGCTTTTGCTTCTACAGCAATTAGCATGTTATTACCCATAATGTTTTGCATGGCAATTTTGTTGTAAACATTTGTACTAATTCACCATAACCTAATTATTTTTATGACACATAATTATGAAATATTTTTGGAGGAGGAATGGCTTCATTTTCTATTTATACCATTATTTCCTGGAAGTGTCAGTTATTTTTACATCAGGAAACAGCATCTCCCCCTTCCCCCAATTAGCCTTTTCTATTTACTACCTCAACTTGCCTGGAGAGTGCAGTTGCTGGGACCACATTCTCCTGGAGCTGTGTGATGGATTCCAGGAGAGCCTAATTGGGTTGTAATTTGTGGGAGTGTGATATGTAAATGGAAGAAGGTAACAAGTGGTTTTCTTTGCTGCTCACTGGGTGGATGTGATGATTCCCAGCCACAGCATCTGCCAGAATGGCCCTTTCCAAAGTATCTAAGGATCTAAGAGTGATGGGGTGAAGCTGTTTCCTTATGACGGTGTTTTTAAGGAATGCCAGCACCCTGAGCTCAGAGGCAGGACCTCTTGAGGGAGATGCTCTTGAGTTTCATAGAACCATGGAATCTCCTGAGCTGGAATGGACCCACAAGGGTCAAAGTCCAGCTCCTGGCCCTGCACAGACACCCCAACAATCCCACCCTGGGCATCCCTGACAGTGCTGTCCAAACGCTCCTGGAGCTCTGGCAGCCTCGGGGCTGTGCCCATTCCCTGGGGAGCCTGTTCAAACCCTGACCACCCTCTGGGGGAAGAAACTTTTCCTGATACCCAGCCTAACCCTCCCCTGGCACAGGTTTGGACACCAGTAACTTATTGCTCAGATCTTGGCACCCGTGGATCAGAACATCTGAGAGACTCCTCAGCCCACTCTGTCTTTCAGCCCAGTGTGATTGTGCCAGCGTGGTGAGCAAGGGCATGGCGGGTACCACACGTGTGTGGGGATGCCTGGAGAGCCAGGAGAAACATCTGGGATGTGCTTCAGGCTCCAGAGAAACATCCCAGGCCTGAGCTGCAGAGCGAAGTGCAACACGAACGTCTGGAGCGCAGCCGCGATGAGCCTGGCCTTTAGGGAACAAACCCTGCAGGATGAGGGGAGAGGGGGAGCGGGATCCCTGCAGCCATCATTTAATGGCAAGAGGCCTTCCTTAACCGCGCTCATGGAGGCGCCGTGCAGAAAATTCCGAATGCAGGCTTACTCCTTACAAGTATGAAACTTGGCAGGCTGAAAGGCTTTGTATATCTTGTCTGATCTCCAGTCTGGCGAGGTCTCAAAATGGAGCCATGTGTAGCGCATTGACATCTTAAAAGANTTTCTAAAAAAAAAAAAAAAAAAAAAAAAAGGCATTTCTAGATGGCTGTATGTCATATAAATGAGATTTATTTCAATGCCTGTCATGATAGTTGAGGCAGTAACAAATCCAGTAATTGCTGGTGCTCTGGTCGTGTATGCTCTGAATGTTTAACGCGGAGCTACATTTTTGCAGCAAGTCTCGGGTTATTGAGTCAATCCCTTTCCCATTTTTCCTGTCTCCTGGCTGGTGAAGGTGGAGCTGCACGGTGTGTCAGGCACGCTGGGCAAGGGGAGTGTTGCATGCAGGCTGCTGTCTCGGAACCTGCCCATAATTACCTGTTAATTGTGTGTAACTGATGGGGGCCGTGGAAATCGGGTTAAGAAAAACTCACTGGCGTTTTAAAATCATTCTCAGTGCTGGGTGTGAGTGCAGAGTCACACTTCAGGAAAGCCTACAAGTAATCAGAGGTGCAGACCTGAAGTGATACAGTGGATTTTGGGACTGCAAGACCTGGGAGCTGAAGGGGGTGGTTATGTGAGAAATGTTAGCAGCTCTTTGCCCTCCCTAAATACCAGCAGACTCTCTCAAAAGTGACTTGTCCAACAGCCCTTCTTAAACGAGGTGGCTTTGTTCTTTGGCTATTCACTGCCTGTGAGGAAAGAGAAGGTGACTTGCCAAGTTCTTTCATCTCCAAACCCCAGTGTTATCCTCAATCTTTCCACGGAAGTAATGAACTGAGATAGTGTGAAGACTATCTCACGGAATATCTTGAAAATGAAGTGAACTCTGCACTGGGTTATGATCCAACTGATACTGCCAGATCCTTAGCAGAACTTGAATATTTTGGGCCCAACTGTCGCTGTGATTTTTTTTTTCCCCAGGGATTGTGCATCAGCAAGGTTATTCTGTGCATCAACAACAGTTAAAAATGTGTCAGAACTTGATATGGTGTTTGATGTCTATCAGCTGAACTCCCTTAAAGGCACCACCTTTCAGCATCCTGGGCAGGGATTTGGGGTTGAGTCCAGGATATCTAGAAGGTCCCAAGTGACTGGCAATCACACCCATAATGCAGGGAGGTCACTTTTGCATGGGATGACATTTTTGCAGGGGGCCTGTAGGAGGTGAGCAGGACAAATGCAGCTGCAGTGGATGGAAATGGGTCGTTTGAATTTTATTTTAATACTCTGGGTAATTGTGTCCTGAGTGGGAGCAAGCAGAGGATATTTCTGTATTTTCAAGGTATCTGGTAAAGATCAGACTGGCCTAATCTAATGCTATGGATGTCAGGAAATTGGAAGTGGGGGTTCATTGCAGTGGAGAAGTTTCCCAGCTCATGACTAGAAATAATACAGTCAGGAGTCTCTGATATATTCCAGGAAATATCTGTTGGGTCACGGCACTGCTTTGTTTTTTGCAGGAACAGGTGAAATAAAAACAATAAAAGGAGGCAAAGACAAGAGGCACCTCTTCTATGTCAGGAATCTTATGAAAAATCCATCCCTTATCGCTGCCTGAGGTGTTATGAAGACTGAGTTAAATGTGTGTCCACATGAGCCAGATCATATTTGTGAGAGTAGACAGATTGTTATCATCCACTCATAAAAACACCCCAAAATATTTTACCTGCCTCACTGGAGAGCGTGTTCACCTCTGCCTCTGCGGCCTGCTAGGCCGCGTGCTTTATCTCTCCGTGCAATTAATCCTTTATTAGCATAGATTGGTAAGTGCCTTGGCAGGGGGTGAGATGGGCAGCCTGCACCGGGAGATCTTCTCGAAGCATCTGCCTGGGAGTGCTCATCAAAACAGGTTTTAAAATGGCTTTTAGAGGTCGTGCAAGTGGCAGAGGGGTTGTCCCTGGTGCAGCCAGCTGTGTCAGCCCAGCGCTGAGGGAAACCACGTGCAGAGCTGGCAGGTCCCTGCTCACCCCCAGGCCAAACCTGTGCGATCGTACAGAAGCCCTGAGCTGCTTCGATTTCCCCTGGAGTGCTGGGATTTGGAGTGCCGGGATTTGGAGGGAGCAGCGCGAGAGCCGACAGACGGGCTCGGAGAGATGCGGGGAGGTGGCTGAGGCCTAAGTGATCCGAATTTATGGTGGCCATAAAAAACCCCGTGGAAATGATGGATTCTGCTCATTGCTCACGCACATAGTGACAGCTTTTCGAATAAAGCAGTAACTGATAGCCTCTGGGCTGGGAATTGAATTCCTCCTTCCATGATGTCATCATGATGTCATACTTTATTGCCCGTAATTCTAAACCCCGTGGCTGCTGTCAGCGTGCTGGGTTCATGTGTGTGACATCACACAGGGTGTCAGCTCTGGGCTCTGATGATGGTGGTCTTCTAACTGTGATTTAATGTGCTTTCCTGTCCTGATGGAAAAGTTACGGCCTCCTTGGGGCATATCGCATTCCAGGCCAAATTCTGCCATGGCTGAGGAGGGAATGTCATTTGGAAAGGTCTTTGGAGGTCAGCAAGTGCAATTCTCAGTGCTGTGCATCCAGAAAAATATGGGTTTTGTGGCCTGGAGGACACTGTCACAGCAAGAATGATTGTGTGGGGATGAAAGGGTGACTGACGCATGTAATCCTTGTGTCCTTTGCCTCCTCTCTCCTGAAGGAACGTTGAACTGCTTTTCTCTAAGGGCGAATAGAAAGGAGGGGAAATATGGACTCGTGCATGGCCAGGCTGGTTGATGGATCCTCATGCTCACCTTGTGCTCGAAAGAGGAATTTGTGAGTAACCCTCCCAGGTGATAAGTGATGGACCTCTCAATTCCAATGAGATATATTTTCCTCCTGTCCCAGGCAAGTGTGTCTTGCCTCTTCCAACCCCTGGCTCTGGGACCAAGGAAAAGGTGCTCCCAAGGGCAGAAGGGGCACAAGCAGCAAAGCCAGGCCTGGGTGTTGGCTGCTTGGATTTAGTGAATGGTTCAGGTATGCTTACCATGGTGATACACGTGGGTTTTTTCCACAGTGGAGGATGGGGGTATGGCAGGGGTGTGGCAGGGAGCTGTAATCCTGTGTTCCCAAGGCCTGTACTCCACAGGAGAGCTCACCAGACTCTGTTGTGGTCTGCTCTCAGTGGAGAGCCCAGAGCATGCATTTTACCAATATTCCTTCTATTCAACACCTATTTTCTCTTTTTGTTTTGGAGAGGGCAGGCTCCTGGAACAGGTCCCTTGTTCGAGCACACCCTTGTCCTCTCAGCCCTTTGGATTTGGGTCTGTAGCCCCCCCGTGCTTGTTACTTTGAAGTGAAAGGTTTATTTTGACACTTCTTCTATGTCCCATCCTCTCTTCAGCCTCCTCCCCAGCTGTCTGAACTGTGCCTGGATTCCCTGGAACAGAAGGGTAGGCACGGGAGCAAAGTCTGTCATTCTTTTGCAAAGCCTGTGGCAGCAGATTGCAGCGTTTGCTGTCAGTTCATTAATTACAAGGGCATTAACTTCTGAGGCTGGAAAACACTGGAAACACCAAGGTTGCTGCTTGGATGTTATAAATAACATATTGGATAGTTTGGAATTGGTAGAGAGCTCAAAAGCTGCCAAGTTCTCCTGGGAATACCTGGAGCTCCTCTGTGATGGGGCTCAGAGTTCCTGGAAGAGCCTGTGCTTAGCTGGCCGACACTGCTTGCCCAGCATGGGAACACAGGGAGCCAAGGTGGGATCCGTGGTGCGGGGATGACAGGTGAAGGGAACAACCCTCCAGGAGTAAGGTGATATTATCATTGGACTGTGTCGGACATGCTGTCCCAAAACTGCACCAGGAAACCTTGGGCAGCTGACATCGAAGCTCTCACTGAAATTTGGAGTCTCCAGTGAGTGCCAGCTATTGCAGAAGGAGAAAACCAAAGCAAAGACACAGCAGCAACAGCAGTGACACAGGTTCTTATTTTTTTTAGTATTTTAATTTTTTTTTTGTTGAAAGTGCACCCCTGTGGCGCAGCTGGCTACTTGCTCAGCGCAACAGCACCAGAGAGGAAATTCCTTCCCAGCGCTCACAGGTGATCAACTTACACATTGAAGCATGAAGTTTGATTACCCTTGTAACATTTTATTAGCTTGCATAGCTGCAAATGTTATTAATGCTCATAAAATTATCCAGTCCTTTAAAATGTCTGTTCCACTGGTGTGCGTCTCCATGACTTCCTGGGGTAGTGGATTCCAGGAGTGACTGTGCTGGGTCAAGTCGTATTTCTCTTTTATTTCTCTTCAATCTACAGCCCTTTTGTTTCATCAGGTGCCCTCAGTTTGCTTTTAAATTATGGGGCAGGCTAATGCAAAGCAGCAAACTGGTTTTGATAGCAAACCTGGCCCTTTTATGGACTCTTTCTTTTAGTGTACTGACATTTTCATGTATAGAATGTATTGATAAGTAATATATGTTTGTGTTTATCTGTAGGTGCATACATATACCTGAAAGTGTGTGCATCTATCTATGTATAAACACATAAACTCGTGTGTTTATTGTGTCATTTGAATGTTTTTGTGTGTGTCTTGGGTGCCAGTGGTTTGGTGCAGGGATCCCACCCCACTCTCTGTGTCTCTGAGGGATGTTCTGGGAGGCAGAGTAATAACAGGGAAGAAAAATGTGGCTCTGAGCCGTGTGTCAGCAGACTTCAGACACAATGGGGCCCGTGTTTCCAGACAAGCCTTTTTAGCTAATTAGCTGAGTAAAAAATCTATTTCTCTTCTTAAATTCCCTGCCATCCATCCACCTAATAGAGTCAAGCAGCTCCATATTGTGAGGGTTATGCAATAAATCATCTATCTCCAGAGTTTATCTCATCGCTCCCAGCCTGGGCTCTCCATCTCTCTGTCCACAGGAGCTGCCTGGTTGCCCGTTCTGGCTGCTCCCTTCTGGCAGTGACTGTGATGGAAAAGTGCTGGAGTTCTGCTCCTCTTCTGGGTGTCCCTTGGCTGTCTCCCAGCAGCTCAGCCATGGCCATGTCCTTACTTGTCCACAGGTTTTCCTACAACAAACCCCCAGAAAGCAGAGGCTCCTGTGGCTGTGTGGTCTGGGCGACCTCCTCACCCTGGGCTTTGCAGCCCGTGTAGGGTCTGAGCTGGTGTCCAGCATCACCTCTGGAGCTGGGATGGATGAGGGATGGGACTTTGGGGAAATCAGGAAGAGCTGTCTTGGCTTCAGCATCACGCAGGCAGGAGGATACACCCCCAAATTTTGGTTGTGCAGTCAGTGGAGTAGGAACATCTCTTCTGGAAAGACATCTGAGTCTCATGGACCCATATGGCAACAATTTTCACCTCAGGTCAGGATTTGGACACTGCAACTCCAGCCTGCGGCTGTTGGATTGCAGTGAGCAAGAGCAAAGAGCCACTAACATGAGCCATTGTTTTGGGTAGAAATGCATGGACCGGAGTCAAGTTGCTTTTTAACTTTCTTCTTAGCAAACTAAATTGACTGAACTCTTTCAGGTTCTCACCTCAAGGCTGGTTTTTCACACCCAAAAGTTATTATTGTAGCTATTGTCTGAACTTGCTGTTTCTGACAATACTTTTTTTTTACAGGTGTGAATACGAGAGCTGGACACAATGTTCTTGCCAGCACCAGGCAGCAACGCGAAACATGACTCCCTTTGTACTCCACGGGGCAGGGGGGGTGTGGGTGGCTCAGTTCGGTGCTGCAAGCTTGTGTTGAGCCAGGAGTCCACCCTGACCTTCCCTCACTGAGGCCCCTCGTGTCCCACTGAAGTGAGTTGCACTGGCAGGGACACTCACTGCGTGTGGGTGGGCTGTCAGGTACTTGGGGATGACAGGCTTTGGGATGGATAAAGGGTGAGCTAGTCACTGCTTTGCTGGGCTCCGCTTTGGTTTGTGGCTCTTGAGATGTTTGGGGAACATGGAGTCAGTTCTTCTGGCTGGAGGAGCAGCATTGCTGCGCTTTGTTTAATCTGTTCACAACCTCATGTTGTATGAAATGGTTGAACCCTCATTGGTTTACCAAGAAAACACATTTCCTACAGCCTGGTGACCTGTCCTTGGCTGGAGTTACTGTGCTCTTATCCTTTGCTTTCCCTACAGATGCTCTCGGCCGTTTTTCAACACGTTGCTGATAACCCTCGAACGTGAACCCAGAGTTGCCCTGGTCCTTCCCCTGGTTTGTGTACCTTCTTGCTGTCTTGCTTGTTTTAATAAGAGAAATTAAAGTGTTGGGCAATGATTTCTAAAACTGTTTAAAAACAGAACAAAACCCCAAGAAAATTCTGGAACAGAATGCTTTTGTTGGCGAGAGTGAGGGTTTGTAAATATTTATTCTTCACGAGCAAAAAATATTGGGCTGTTGTGATAGAAAAAACCCAGGCAATTCAGATTTAAAGTGACAGCCCCCACGCAGGAGTCAGGAGCCTGCAGAAATGTCAATAGGTCAGGCCCAGTTGTTGTGTTGGCATCAAGCTCCTCCACCATCCAAATCCAGGAGAGTGCTTTCCACCCTTTGTTGTTGTTTGGAAAATGGACACAAGCGCGTTTGTGTCTCTGTGCTCCTCTCAGGGGATTGTCCTGCCAGCACCCAGCCTGTGCTGCAGACAGCTGCCGTCCCAAAACCTGCCTTAGGATTATGTTTATGCCGGATATTCTGGAAAATTTCTTCACTGAAAGGGTTGTCAGGCACTGGAGCAGGCTGCCCAGGGCAGTGGTGGAATTCCCGTTTCTGGAGGGATTTAACAGCCATGTGGATGTGGCACGCGGGGACATGGGTCATTGGTGGCCTTGGCAGTGCTGGGGGAATGAATAGTCAGACTTCATAGTCTTAAACGGCTTTTCCAACCTAAACCATCCTCTGATTCTGTGCTGTTTGCATGCAAGAAGATCTTGAATACCTTTTTCTGACAGGAAAACCTCTATAGCAACTACATTCTGAGTGTTCTGTAAGTAGAGTAAGGTGTGGAGGAGGTTGTCCCGAGACGGACAAAGTAAGTGTGGGTGTGGGACTTGGGGACGTGGGTCATTGGTGGGCCTGGCAGTGCTGGGGTAGTGGTCGGACTCGATGATCTTAGAGGGCTTTTCCAACCTTAATCACTCAGTGATTCTGAACATCTCCTTCTGCTAAGGTGTGATGTGATCTTACACACTTGGCTGTGCTCTCCCTCTCGCTCTCGGCTCTGCTTTGCCATGCTTTGAAGCCAGGTGGGAGAGTGATCCCAAAATACCTTCCCTGGCTCCTGCCAAGGGTCAAAGAATTTAACAGATTTTGCTGGATGACCAGGTGCTCTCTAGACCTCCCTGGTGCAGATGACTGGCATTGAGGGGTAGATTTCCCTAGACAGACCCCCTGGAAGCAGCATGAGGCTTCCAGAACGTGTTGGCTGCCTGAAAAGTCTGCTGGGGACTTGGCTTTCCAGGAGCTTTGCTTCCTGCAAAGGAAGGAGGCTCCTGTTGCATGCTTGAGCTTTGCAAAGTCAGGGCTGGAAGCTGGAAGTTGTGCATAGGAAGTTTTTCCCAAAGTAAATGAAAAAAATAAAATAAAACTGTGGGGAAGGAGCTGAAGGCATGACAAGGCCTTTGTTCTGCTTTGTATTCTTGCCTAGGAACGCTCTGCTCAGCTGAGCATTAATCTCTGGTTTACCATGCAGCCTTGGTGCTCACACACCAAACCCTCAAAGGGAGCGTGCGTGCAGGTATTCATGGAGGTCACTCCACCCCGGAACTGCAGGGCACCAGGCCCTTTTTGTGAGCAATAATTCATTGCTGCTGCGGCGCCTTGATTTCCCTGTCAGAGCGGGACGTGCCGCGCCTGGACAGCGGGAAGGAAAACTGGGAGCTGAACCCAGCAACAGCTCCTGCAACCAGAGCAGCCGGGATGAAACGGCTTCAGCGAGGAGCAGTGACAGCCACGAGGAGCCCGGTGCCTCCTTAACGGTGACCTTCGTGATCCTGAGGCAAAGGTCAGGCAGTGGCTGATCCTTTCAAAAATCAGATCCTCTCCAGCAGCTGAGAATTGGGTGTGGGGCTGGTGGAGAGCTCTGCCACAGCTTTGGGCTGGGGATGTGATGAGCATTAGCAAGCTACCTTCTTTCCTCTCTGCCATTCTTCGGAGCTGCTGTGTTTGGCAGGAATTAATGGATCTGGAAAGGGATGCTGTGGTTGCAGGCTCGGGTCAGGTAGCAGCAGGCCTGGAGGTGACAGGGTGGCTGTGCCAGCTGTTTGACAGTCCTGCCCAGCATCCTGCAATTAGAGTTTCGCAGAGCACATCCCTGTGCCTCGAGCTGTGACGTTCCCAATCTTCAGGCCCTGCTATTTGGTCCTGTGGGCGTGCTCCACCTCATGGAAATGGCCGCCTAACGAGCCCTAGGTGATTAAGCTGGAATTGCCATGCTGGTGGGTATGTGTTCCACCTCAGCCACTCCGTCTCTCCTGCTCTGGTGTCTTTCCTCACATCCCTGACTTTTGCAGGTCTGGGAAGAGCAGGGAATTTTTATCCTCTCCCATGCAGTTAATTAGGAAGCATTCCAGTTTGTGCCGTTTGGTGGGGAGCGTATCCAGGTTGTTCAGCAATGCTAGCAGAGAACAGACGCTGCAGGGAAAGCAGGAATTCCTGATAGCGCTCCCTGATTTGGGATGAGCTCAAATTCACCATACTCTAACCCTTAAGTCTCAAGATTGCAGGCCCTCCTGTGATCATTGGCACCAGTGAAGGGAAAAGAAAGAATCATCTGAGAGTGGGGGTGCTGGTCTGTCCTTGGCCTGGAATTGCTGGCTGTGTGCTCGGTCAAAGACTTGGAGCAGGATGGAGGATGCTGAGTTCAGGGGGAAACAAATTCACCAGCTCAGAGTGGTCTCTGCACAACAGGGCAGCAGCAGCTCTTGCTGGGAGCCGTGGGCAAACAGATTAGTTGTGTATGGCAGAGAGCAAACCTGTCCTTTGGGATCGGGTGAGCTCCGTGGTGGGATTGGGCTGTGCCCTGGAGCTCCAGGAGAAGCTCCCACGCTCAGAAGGTGCCTCTGACCTGAGCGTGCCGTGAGGGCAGCAGATGCAGCACCACACGTGGTCCAAGAGTGCTCCTTAGAGAGTCACAGGGTCCTTTAGGTTGGAAAAACCCTCTCAGGTCATCGAGTCCTACCCTTAGCCCAGCACTGTCAAGGCCACCACTAACCCCCGTCCCCAGGTGCCACACCCACGTGTCTGTGAAATCCCTGCAGGGGTGGGGACTCCACCACTGCCCTGGCTGCCTGTGCCAGTACTTGACAACCCTTTCTGTGAAGAAATTTTCCAGAATATCCACCCTAAACCTCCGCTGGCACAACTTGAGGCCATTTCCTCTTATCCTATTGGTTGCTATTTAGGAGAAGAGACCAACCCTCACCTGGCTACAACCTCCTTTTAGGTGGTTCTGGAGAGCAATTATTCAGTGTTTTCTCACCAGCAGCTGCTGGGGCTTCACAAATGGTAAAGGGAGGTGGCCCATGCACTTCAGGCCGGGCAGGATAATCTGTTTACGCTTGATTGACACTGGGAAAGCATCACTGAACCCTTGTGGAGGGGTGGCAGCTCATTTGGATTCAGGCTCAGTCGCTCTTCATCCTCTGGAAAGTGCACCACCTGGCAGGATCACTCACCTCGACCCTGGGTGACAGAAAGACAGCCACCAGCTCTCGGTCACCAGTGGGGCATGTCACCAGGAATGACAAAGCGGGGGGGAAGGAGCACGGGCTGGGGAGAGGGGGATGGCACAGGGAGAAGAAACATCTGACTTGGCTGAGCTCAGGGAAAGCTGAAAGAGCAGCTGCTGTTGCATGAAAAATTACTGTTCTCCATCCTCTTCTGGACAGGCAGACAAGAGACTCCTGCCCACAACAGCAGCATGGATGTGCTGCCTGGGGGTCAGGAGCCATGGACATGGAGTGGTGTGGGGAGGAGTAGCCTGCAAGCTGGGCCATTTGGGACAGAAATGCCTGGCTGGGGCAGAGCAGTGGGTCACCTAACCCAGGTCCTGGCCTCCAGCAGCAGCAGCAGTGGGTGCTCTGGAAGGAGAGCACACAGGAATGGTCTCTCTTACCATCCATTCCAGCTGTGCCCAGAATCCCCAACCACTGGAAGGGGGTAGTAGAAGGTATCTCTGTGTCTTGTCTGTGCAATTTCTGCTTTTTAATCTCTAGTCCATGAATCTGTATAATCCCATTTTGCTGCCTGCTGGCCCCATGCTTTGATGCTTTTTCCCATCCCCCACCTCCCAGCTGAGTTTGGTGTTTTTCCATCACATCTGTACAAGGGCTCAGGAGCCTCCCTCTCTCAGCCTTGCCCGGTGAGGGAGACTGGGAAGGTTAGAAGCATCGCAGGGTGGTCTCTACCATTTCCTCATCACTTGCCTCTTCGTGACAGGTCACAAACTTCAGCTCCCTCCAGCTCAAACTGGGGTGGCCCTAACCTGGCGTCTGGAGGGACAGTGTGGTGCTCTGTCATGTCCCTGTGTGTGGGAAGTGCCTGCATCAACATCTCCTCTCAGTCCTGCTCTGCTCCCATCTCTTGGCAAGCTGAAACTCCTTGGCTGAGGCAAGAGCTGAGCTCCTGGAAATGGGAGTTTGTTCTTGCCGACTTGACTTGTGATCTTTGCTCCTGCCTGAATTAAGGGTGACCCCCTGACTCTTGGTGTCCTGCTCCCACCCTGGACTCAGTGGCTCTTCCAAGCTGGAGCTCCAGGCAGAGGGATGAGAGATGGTGCCTGCTGTTAGTCTGTGTTGATAGGTAAGCGCTGAGTGGGTCACTCTCCTCTGGGGAGCCACTTCTTCGCAGTCATTGACCTTTATTTGGTTTGCCTTATTTACTCAGGTGGCGGATTAGGTCACACTGAAGTGGCTCCTGTTAAACTGAGCAATGGCCACTTAAATCTGGAGTGACCACGTCCACACAGAGGTTAATGCAGTTTAACCCAACCACTTTAAATCTGTCCTTGCTGTTGTGAGGAGGGATTTCCATCAACATCCCTGCTCAGGTCTGTCCTTTGGTGAGGCAGAAGAGGAGCAGGCTGCTCCCAGTGGGCAGAGCTTGGAGAGGGGAGCTCAGTCCTGCTGCTCCTCTTTGCCCAGAGCGGGAATCCCGGTTCTTGGAAGGGTGGATCTCTGTTTGTACGGTGATTTAGAATTCCAGCTGAAAGAAAATGAGGAATGCTTACTGCTGTACTAAGACTCCCTTTAGTCTCTGTTTTTGCAGCTCTTGACATGCCTTGGACAGAAGAACAAGGTTCCCAAGAGGAGCAGAGTTATCTAATGAAGTAAGAAACTTCCTGGTCATTGGCAGGTGCTGGAGGGTTGTGCTAACACTGTAACTTCACCAGTCTTGGGCTGAGTAATAAGAATTTATCAAAACAGGGATGGCAGAACATGCTCCTCTGGGACCTGAGATGGTCCAGCTGCAGCGGCTCTGACCCTGACAGTTTGGTACAGCTGAAGCAGAGTTTTGTTTGGATTGTTCTCTTGCTTGGGGTGGCTGGAGCTTCTGTCTAGTGCCACTCACTCCTCTTCCGCAACATTGAGACCTTTGCAATTGGAGGGGAATGTATTAACTACATGGAAAAAAATTAACTCTATCCCAGTGAAAGCCGGACACCAGGGCTCCTTCTGTGCTTCCATCCAGAGGTTATACCCCTCTCCCCCCCATCTCCTAGGGTTTTGGATGTCCAAAGACTGCGAAGTGTCAGCACACTCCAGCATGGCTGGATGGAGAACTGCTCTCCGTGTAGATTCTACTTGAGACCCTTCCTAAGCCTGCAGCAAAGGCTCAGTACAGAACTCTGGACACACCAAATGCTCTTGGTCTCTGAATGCCCCCAGGCAGCAGGATTGCACCCATCATCTTGAAATGGCACCCACCACCCATCCCCACCCCACTTCCCATCTTGTGCTGTTCAAAACCTCCTTTGTAGTGCCAGGTAGGATCAGCAGTGGATTTGCCGTGAGACCAATCAGCCAGGATCAGCGGGGTGCACTGTCCTCTGCCAGCAGCTCTCCCAGTGCTTAACACCCCTGGCAGGATCTAATGCTAATTAGTGGTGCCAGGTGTGGGGAGGACCGGCTGCCCTGCAGAGCTCGGCCCGGGAGGAGGCATTTACACTGTTAGTTCATAGAGTCACAGAATGTCCTGAACTGGAAGGGACCCACAGGGATCATGGGCTCCTGGCCCTGCCCAGGACACCCCAACAATCCCACCCTGTCCCTGAGAGCATTGTTCATATGCTCCTAGAACTCTGGCAGCCCCGGGGCCGTGCCCATTCCCTGGGGAGCCTGGGCAGTGCCCAGCACCCTCTGGGGGAAGAACCTTTCCCTGCTATCCAACCTAAACCCCCCTGACCCAGCTCCAGCCGTTCCCTGGGTCTTGTCCCTGGTCAGCAGAGCGAAGGGAAGCTGTAAGGCCGATGTTGTGCCTTCCATCCAGATTGGTCACCCTGAGCCCAGCTGGGACAGATGCTCTGGTCTGGCCCTGGGGAAGGCTCTGGATGTCAGGAGCTGCTCTGGGTGGCTCTGACAGCTTCTGTCCTTGAAGTTCATCACTTTCAGCATCTTCCCTCTGAGGAAAGGTGACTTTAATCCCTGTCATCTACAAGCAGAAAGGAGGAGAAGGAAGGGGAGGAAAACTGGAGTTCTTGTGTGGTGGTCAAGATCAGCAGGAAGCCACAGCTGTTCACCAGACCTGCAATACACATAGTTCCCTCAAACTGAGCACTCAGTGTGCAAGGAAATAAGGTGACTGAAAACAGAGATTACCCTAATGAATAAACAAATGTTTTAAAAGACAACTCCTCCTGCAATGCGTTATTTTTAACTTAGTGGCAATTTGCACGTGAGTCAATTTGCATACATTAAATACATCTCCCCTCGTGCACCGAGCTCCCCCTCCCCTTCACTACAACATCTCATTATGGGGCTGCTGGGACCGGGGAGCTGGTGGCTCTGGAGGGGATGTTAATTTGCCCAACACATGCTGTGTAGGTTTTTATCACTTGCTGCACATTGGACCTGGTGTCTTTGAAGTCACCAGTGCCTCAGAGGGCCTTCTGCTTGAGGTGGCTGAAATGGAAACAGAAAGGAAGGGGAGGGGGAACCACCAGGAGAAGAAATGCACGGGGAAGAAAGGAGATTGTTCAGCTGGTGTTCACTTGATGGAAAATGAGCGATGCAGAAACCTCTCCCCTCTGCCAGAGAGCCTGGGTGCTGTGGGTGGGGGGTGTTTGGTTTGCTTCTTGTTTGAGATGAAATTTGCCATCCTCCTGGCAGCCACGGAGAAGCAGGAATGGACCAGTGAGAGCCCCAAGAGGAAGCCTGTGAGGTGGAGGCACAGATGGTCTCTCCAGCTGTGTGTTGTGCTGTGGCTTTGGGGGGGATGTGGAGGTTTGTGTGCGGTAGGACCCCCTGCCACAGTTTGGTGCACGGAGATCCTCACAGGGACTTGGGAGGTGGCAGATTTCTGCCTCCAGGAAAGGTTCAGGATGGATATTAGGAAAAAGTCCTTCGCTGAAACAGCCAGGCACTGGAACAAGGTCCCTGGGGAGGTGGTGGAGCCACCATTCCTGGAAGCATTCAAAAAATTAGGAGATGTGGCACTTGTGACGCGGCTTGGCAGGCAAGGTGGAATTCAGTCAAAGGTTGGACCTGATGGTCTTGCAAGTCTTTTCCAACCTGAATGATTCAATGATTCCATGCTGTGGGAGCTGCTGCCACCCCATGCCTCAGTTTCCCCATGAGAGAGAGAGGATTAATGATGCCAGCTGCTCTTAGAAGACTTCAGGACACGCTCAGAGCATGTGGTGCTGGAGAACTGGTGGGGGGAATTATTCTCCATGAGCTGGATGTCTATTTGAGGGGTGTTGTGATAAAAACACACAGGTGTCATGACATCCTTATGTCTTTGATAGACAGAGAAGTCACTTTGCTGCCCTAAGATCAGCTCACAGGGTTTTGAAATGCTGCTGATGCCGTGGAAAAAGCTTTTGCTGTTGTACAGCGGAGCCCAGGGGGATTTTTCACAGCTCCAAGTACTGACCAGAAACCCTGGAAATGTTTTGAGGAAGGAATGAAAAAGAAAATTTCTTTCAATTAGTTCAGCATTTTTCAGCCAGTTCTGGTTGCAATCAAGAACATTGTACTGAACTCGAGTGTTTCTTTGAAAGAGCCTTAAAAAATCACCCAGGGAAATGAAAAAAGGAAGTGACCCAAATCTAATCTAGACTGATAGGCTGTAGAGGACTTATCTTCACCAAGTAACAAGGTCTCTTCTCTCTCCCCATGTAACACAAGTCTTAGCCAAAGCTCCTGCAATGTGGCAATTCAGGAATAAACGTCAGCAGCTCCTCCATGCAAGGAATATTTGGATGTCAGCAGCAAGAGGCAATGTTTCTGATAAACTGATGGAAATGGGATGCTGGGATCAGGGCTGGGATCAGTGCTGGGGAGCTCTGATCTCATCCAATTTCCATGCTTTGAAGGTACCCAACCCTCACAGAGCAAAGGGCATTGGGCAGGTAATGGGGCAGCCCACTCCATCCTCCTTGGGAAACCCTTCAGGGAATCACTTCTTTTGCTCCACAGAAACACCAGCCAAGGGAATGAAGAGCATGGCATGTGGGTTTTGTTAATTAAAGAGGATGGGGCTGCAGCCTTCGTGCTGTGTGCAGCAAAGGAGAGCTCCTGCCCTTCCGAGTGTGGCTGCAGAGGGGGTGACAAAGGTGAGTGAAACATCTCACCTTGGATAGCGAGTATGGCTGGCCAGGAATAAAAAATACTTGGTAGAGGAGGATCTCTTGTATTCCAGCTGGACACCGTGAGCCCAGTGCAGCTCATTTCCAGTCCCTGGGACAAGAGGCAAGTGTCAGACTGAAGGAGAGGTGCCTGTGGAAAAGCTGATCTCTGCCTGGAGCTGTGCAGAGCAGCTGCTCCCAGCCTGGTCTGCATTCCAGTGGGGCATGATTGAGAGGGATGGAGGCAGGGTTGGAAGAGTGTGGTCGGAGGTGCTCTTTTGGGTGAGTTGTGATGGACTCTGGCCCATCTCCCTGTGCCCAGAGTGTCCCCTTGGCTGCCAGGCGGTGCCTGGATGTCTCCACAGAGGGAAGCCCTCTCCAGCCCCCACAGACCTCGGTGAGCAGCCTGGGCTTGTCCCCCTTGGTCGGAACCAGCTCACCCTGCCCTCCTGAGCGCTGCTTTGCAGAGGGGACACCACAAAAAGCGTCCCTTGGGGGCCGCCCTGCCATGGAGGATGTCGTAAGAGCTGCCGAGTGAAGCATCCGGCCCCGCTCCCTCCTGGCTGGCCCCACTGCCGGGATTGTTTCCATGGCAGGAGAACAATACCTCTCCTTCCATCCAAGAAACATTTATTACATGATCCGTTTCAGATGTCTCTTTGGGGAGGAGGGGAGAGCGGAGGAGAAATAGATCTCTTTTTTACGGCGGCACGGCAGGATCCATCCCGTAATGGATTAATTATCCCCGCACGCAGGCGGGCTGGGGGGATGTTCGGAGCAAGCGCCAGGGTTGCCTTCCAAGAGGAGCAGACGTGGATATTTCTAGCCTCCTTTTTCACATACTAAAAGGGGTAATTAATTAATCTAGAAGCTTTCACATTCACTATAATTCCCTCCCTCTTCTCGTTTTCGTTTCTCCCCTTCGATTGTACGAATGCGGAGAAAGGTAAAGAGTTTAGGGGCCTATTGTTCTGCTCCTTCCCGAGCCCCTGTCAATCTCCCTGCTTGCTTTCATACCTCTGCCTCCTTTTCTCTCCCTTTAAAGCCATCAGAGGTCAGAAACATTTCCTGGTTTTCCTTAGCACGCCCTGAAGGAAACGGTCTGGGCTGGATTATCTGCCGGTATAAACCAGCCCTGATGCACAGGCTCTGTCAGCAGAGTATTCCACGCTTCTGGGAGCTCCTTCCATCCATCACACGGGCTAGGGAGGAGAACCATCCCTTGGGCCTCCTCCTCCTCAGCTGGGGAGGAAGGCACAGGATTAATGCTGACAATACAAACACTACCTAGGTAAAGACGGAGGCTCCAAAGCCCAGGAGGTAAATGCTGTTACGATGCCATTTCCCTGTCCTTTCCTGTTTTTTATTTCCACCCAGCCAAGCTGCAACTCGAGCAAGAAGCATAAATCCTGCCGTCCCTCGACTCCATCTGCTCATGGAGCTAAAGAGATATAAAGGATGTAGCCAGAGCGAGCCAGTCCATTACGGAGTGTTCTGGAGAGGCTGAGGCAGAGATGGAGCCAGGGATTAGAGGACATCCAGGAGCAATTGCAGCCCCTTTGAACTAAGCATGACTTCTCTGAGACACCTACCAAAAACTAACTTCCCAGGGATGGGGAATTGGAAAAATCTCATTTCAGGCTGTAGATCCCAATTATTTTAGCTCTGTGAAGCCAGAGCTGGGCTGGTGGGAGGCATTTTCACATCTCCCAGGAGGCAAGAAGCCCTCAGCTGAAGGTCTGGGTGCTTGCTGGAGGAATGGTTCTGTTCCATGCCTGGCTGACAACCCAGCTCTCTGTAGGAAAGCTTCTGGACAGCTCGGCCTAGAAAAACTCTGTGGTTCTTGAAGCAAAGTTGCTGGTGCTTTGTCTCCCCTCAAGGTAAGAGAGGAACGTGATGGATTTGCATCCAAAAGCGAGCCCTGGCCATGGAGCTCTGAATGAAAACCCCAACCCCTAATCTCATCTCATCTTTTCCCTGACCCAGTGCTGTGAACATTTGACATGGCTGATCTGAAGGTTAAAAAAACAGCACAACCCCAAAAAAATGCCCCTCCAGAGGCACCACCTGCTGCCCTCTTTTGGTTTTTCTGGATGAGAAAAGTGTCCCAGTGGAAAGGGAAGGAATTCCTGGTGTCTCTGAAAGCCTGTTTGATCCTCTTTGTCTGCCTGCCTGCTGTACTCACATATCATTTGCTCTCTTGGCAGCGAGTGGGAGTTTGTGGAATGAGAATAAGAAATTCCTCTCTCTTCCACAGTGGTACACAGCTTAGAAGGATG
Source organism: Oreocharis arfaki (assembly GCA_013398015.1). Classification (NCBI taxonomy): domain Eukaryota; kingdom Metazoa; phylum Chordata; class Aves; order Passeriformes; family Paramythiidae; genus Oreocharis; species Oreocharis arfaki. The sequence continues at coordinate 309,802 of VZRR01005872.1, read as the reverse complement.
CATCGTCCTGGCTGCATCCCTCCAAGTGGCAGAATAAATAATTGGGATGTGAAGAGCTGCTGTCCAACTCAATGTCGTGTTCAAAGGCTCCTGGTTGACTGGCGAGCAGGAGAGGCTGTTCCAGTAATCGGTTGTCTGTTGTCCCTCTGCCCAAAATCACGTTTAATGAAGCATTTGTTCTTTTACTGCCCTCTCCTTAATGGGGTTTTTAAAGTTTTCCCTCAGAACTGGGTGACAAAAGCAAAATTGTGTCCTGATGTGTTTGTTTGAATTCTTAAGTGAATTTGCTTGGGCGATATTCCCAACCTTTCCCTGGTGACTTTCCAAGAACATTCAAGCAATGAAATTTTCACTGGCAGAAAACAAAAAAAAACAACAAAAAAAGAAGCAAATTTCAAAGTCACATTTGCAGGTTTTTTTAGCACTATTGATACCTGCAGTGCTAAAATATCCTGACATGGTCTTAAAACAGATTGGTGAAGATTTTGATGAATAATGAATTGTGATTTCTTTTTTATTTGCCTTCTGGTTCTGGTTGAACTCTTCGAGCTCTTGAGTTATTCTTTGTAATCATGAGACCTGGAAACTGATTTTCCCTAGGTCTGAAATGATGAGTCTTTGTAGCTGAGTTTGCTGAAATGCAGATGTTTGCTCCTCAGCATTTCTTCAAGTGTTGGTTCTGGTCCAGTTTGGACCAAAACTGGATGTTATTATTATTTCCCCCCAAATCTCTCTATGAACAGGCAATCCTAGAACTCAACTTTAGCCAAGGTATGATGTTACATCCCTCCGACTCTGTGTAACCTTCATTTTTGTTAACTTGATCTGTACTAGTAGAGGGTTTCCCAGGATCACAGACTGTAATAATTTGGGTGGAAAGGGCCTCGGGAAGTCTTTTGTCCAACATCTTGCACCAGGATTGGTTTTGGGATCGGACAAGGGTTCGAAAGCCTCCAAGGGTGGAGCCTGCCCGGGCTCTGTGGGCAGCCTGCACCACATGTGCCCAAAACAAATTATAGCCATATAACAGTTCATATAGAGTTCATATCTGCTTGTTTCAGTTCAGGACCCTTGTCTCCCATCTCCCTCTTCCTGGAAAACCTCTGGCTCCAGCTTCTTGCTATCTCCAGGTTGGAGTTAGACTGTTAAGCATCCCTAAGCCCAGCTCCCTGGGCCTCATTTTGGAGCAAAAAATGCCTGAGACATCCTTTTCTGTGGATCCCTTACATTGCTGTGGCTGTCACACACCTCCCCCAGCTCAAAGCAGGTCAACCAAGCCACAATTTCCTAGTTTTCAGCTGGAGATGTGGAGCTGGCAGGTGACTGACACCAAAGCACGGCTGGGGCCTGGGAGAACAACCCGCAGGGATTTCTGGGAGCTGGATTTGCCCAGCAACCTCTCCTCAGCTGCTGCAAGCCATTTGATTGTGGGGTGCTCCTGATGAAATGTGTCTGCTTCAATGGGTTATTGCTTCCCAGGAAAACTCAATTTCATTGGGAGACAACTGACCAGTTCCTTTCCTAATAAGCACCACCAAATCATCTGGTGTTATCAGCAACAGAATGAGAGCTGGCAAAAAATTTAATTTGAAATGCAGAAATAACTAATATTGGGGGAAAACCTAACTTCTCTGCTCCACTGGGGACTAGTGCAGTGCCAGGGGATTCACTAAACAGCACAGTTCATATTTTAAATATTTGCTAAGTGAATGTAGAGGCAATTGTTTGGGGAAGTATTTGTCAAATAAACTCAAACAACAAATGCATTTGAGGAAATTGGATTTGTCCACCTGATATTGCAGGAACAGGAGAAGAGCCTAAATTCATCAGATAAACTGTTCAGCTGAACTGTTTGTTCTCCTCTATCCACCCTCCAATCATTATTTTAGAGAGACTACAACTGTTGTAGGCACTGTGCAGAGAATTTATAGGAAACAGATCTCTGGCTGCTGAAGCCCAGAGCCTGCATGATGGACATGGCAGATAGGGGAAGATTTAGCATCCAGCACTCTGGGGGAGGAGGCGAGCCCATCTCTGTGCCCAGGGTGGTGAATTCTCCCCTGGCACCCACATCAGACACTCACCAGGTTTGTTTTGTTTCATGCAGCTGCAGCAAGGTGCTGGGAGCTGCTGCTGTGACCATCACGATGTGGATTGAACCCTCAGCTGGTTCCATCCTCAGTGACAAAACAGCAGCTGGGAAGGCAGGTCAAGACTTTAGGGATGTGAGCACAGATTAGGAAATCTAGGGCACCAGTAGCTGGTACAAACTCCATTTCCTGGCTTCCTCCCAGCACCTGAAATGAGGAGGCAATTGCTCCAGGGCCTCCCAGCTGTGGTGATTTGTGGCCGAGGAAATGGGTTCTGGGCATGTGCTGCCCATCTCCATCAGTTATATATGGGAAGCCCTTAGCCAGGTGCTTAAAGCAGGATGGGGAGATGTGGCTCACTTTATTTTGCAGGCAGAGACTGTAGAAATCAATTTTATAGCTGCCCTGGTTTCTAGGAGCACTGAGCTCAGGGAGCAGGAAGGGGCTCCTCAGGGCTAACTGCTGGGTGCGAGCAGAGCACGAGGGGTGCACACAGTCCCTGCAGCAGTCTGGAGTAGATGCTGAGGGAAGGAAGAAGGAAAAGAAGAAGGAATTTGATTTCCAGAAGAGCAAATTTGGGGAAGTAACTCGAAGATAAATTCAGGGAAGCAAATGGTGCAAAGTTGCTGTTGTCAGAGCACAGACAAGTTCCCAAACGGCTTGGGAAGCTGAGATCAAGACAGGAGGTGACTGTCGTTCGGAGATGCAAGATGTAAGGTCAGGAGCCAAATCTCTGAGCTGCAGAAAAATGAAGCTGTACTTTAGGCTTGAAAAAAGGTGGAGAAGTGATGGAAGAACGTGTGGCATTGAGAGAGGAAGGAGCTCAGCTGCAGGGGAGGTAGCACGGCAGGTAAGGCAAGAGATTTGTTCCTTTTGGAGGGGTCTCAGCTGAGCTCCCAAGGCCTGTCTGGGTAATCTTTACCCTCTGAGACCTGTATCTCTGCAGTGGGGCTAAAATAACGTGGATTTTCTTTGTTCTTCCTGTGCACCCAAATTTTCTCTCTAGGGCTGTCAACTGAGTGTCTTCCAGGCCTGGAAAAATTCATGCTTTTAAAGCCTCTCAGACTTTCATAGTGGAAATGAGCTGGGCATAGAGATATCTGGAGAAGATCCGAAGTGCAAACTGGGTTAGAAAGTGCAGGTCTCCCCTCTCTGTTTGTTCCTTGGGCCTTTTGGTATTTGGCTTTCACGTGGATTTAACTGGATGAACCAGGGTATGTTCACCTCAGAGGGCAGTGAGCACCAGTGGGGGACTCCTGTGGGATACCACAGGAGGTTCTTTCTGGGTGTTTCTCTCCACGGCCTCTCTGATGGGTTTGATCGGTGCCCCACACTTTCAGCTTGGTTTTCAGCCTTGTTGCAGCTTTCCCAAGGTAAATCCAGGTGCTGCTGCAAACTCCCAGCTCCTGGCGTACACGGAGTGCTGAGGGCCAGCTCATCCATCTGCACGCCCCCCTGGGATACTTCCTGACCTGGAATGTCCTGGGTTGTGCCTGGCTGAGCTCCCTCACTGTTATTCTTCTGGGTTTGTGCTAAAATCCCTGGCAATGCTTGCTGCCCTGGAGCAGTGGTGGCTGCAAAGGGCAGAATATTCCAGTTGGAGGGGACCTGTGGTGTTCATCTAGTCCAACCTCCTGTCCGCTTCATGGCTGACCAAAAGTTACAGCCAGGTTGGATGAGGCTTGGAGCAACCTGGCCTAGAGGAAGATGTCCCTTCCCATGGCAGGGGGTGGCACAAGATGACTTTTAAGGTCCCTTCCAACCCAAACCATCCTGGGATTCTGTTAAGGGCATTGGCCAAATGTCTCTTAAACATTTACAGGCTTCAGAGATGATCCACCCTGTTGCAGGGTTTGAACACATTTTTAGTAAAGAAATGCTTCCTGATGTCCAGTCTAAACCCTCCCTGGTGTAGCTTTGAACCATTCCCACTTCTTCCACAGCTGGATCTCAGGGAGAAAAGCCTGAGGGAATAATTCCTTTGTTTGTGGGTGACACCACCATTTAGTTTTATCCCCTGAGCTGCCTTCCTGAGCGGCAGAGCAACCTGGCTGTGCCATCACAGAGCTGTCATTGGTGTCTTCAAACAACCACATCTTTGTGCAGTGCCAGGGTAGGGGTTTGTGCCGGGGGCAGGTTTGCTTCAGCAGCTGGTGATGAGATTCACAGAAGGATCCCATTGGAGTGGGAAGTGCTTGAATGCAGGACTCTGCCTCCTGGCTGCTCAAGCTTGGCCATGGCAGAGCATTGGGGTGGTGGTGGGGAATGCTGGGAATGGCTTTGTGTGGGGGTGGGCACACAGGCTCCTGGTCAGTGGTGGCCAAAGCTGGGGTGGGCTGTGCTCAGAAGTTCTGTGGGATCAGGATTTGGCTCCGTTGGGGGAGTAGGAAGGATTTGCTTCCCTCACTCCGAAAATTCAGGTTAGCGGGCTTGGCTGCTTTTTCTCTGTGTTCAGCTTCAGCGGAGGGATTAAATTTCCAAGGAACTGAACTCTCAGAATTAGAAGCTGAGCCTTGGATTTGGTTAAAAAAAATCTTGACCAGAAACCTCAAGCATGAATTTCTTGTTCCCCGAGTTCCTGTTGTTATTCCATGAGGGGCACTCCAAGAGGTGCAAGCACCCCAGCTCTGCCCCCTTGGCTTTCCAGAGGGGGCAGGAGGGACTCCCAAAGGGGAAATCCTCCCCAGGCAGTCGCTGAGATCCAAACCGAGCCCACCTGTTGGGGTTCTGTGCTGCAGTGATGCAGAGCAGATGTGTGTTTGGGCAGGTGTGGGGTGGGATGGCTGCCAGCCCCGGCTGCACGTGTTCCCGGGATGGAGAGACCCTCCAAAGATAAGTCTGCAGTTCCGATGAGGGGATATTGAGTTTTGTGCTGCAGGGCAAACGCTGTCCGCTTTGCAATGCAGCTGCTGATGAAGTCATGTCCTTATTCCAGGCAACTCTGGAAAAAGGCAGATCCAACCTTTTCCCCTCCACTAACATACTGGCTTACCTGTTTTCATTCTGGGGCTGGCAGCCTGGGTTAGGAGCTCTGTCTGTGTCAGCTGATGGCAAGTATCCTCTGTGCCGGGAAGTTTTCCATACCCAATTTCCATTCTCCATTTCTCTATTCAGTTTCTCTCTGTCCCTGTTGGTGGAGGTGTGCTCTGCAGCAGTCCCTGGGAAGGCTTGGTTGCCCTCCTTGCCCTGTGTGTTTTGCTCCCTTTCCTGGCTTATCTGAAGGGAGAAACCCCAATGTATCTAACTCTGCACCTGGAGGCCCAAATTTGGCACTCGGAAAGACCCCCTTGTCCCTGAGCAGGCACGTGCAAGATGTGACTTACCCTAAGCTGCAGGGGTGACAGAGGGTCTCGCCTGCATAGCCTCACAGCAGCTGCTCAAAATTTTGGCTGTTTAACTCGCTCTTGTGCAAAATAGTCCCAGCAGGACTCTGCTGAGCATGGGAGGAGGTCAGGAGCTGATCTGCAGGGGCAGGATCCGCGTCTCCAGTGGGCGAATTCCCCTCAGGTCTCCTGATGGCTTGGGGCAGAAGCCAAGAGATGAGAGAGGAGGATGGAGCCTGGTCTCTGTGCTGGCAGCACCTCCTTTGACACCTGCACTGAGACCCCGGGCCAGCTGTCTCATGCCACTTCAATCCTTGGCCCAGCTCTCTTAGAAGCAGCGCTAATTGGCCTTTAAATGCTGGGGACATTAGGAGAATTATCTCCATGTTTTCCAGCTCTCCTGAGAGGGTGCTGGTGCACAGCAGCTGCTGGGCTGTGGGAGGGGCTCCCGGAGCTGGGAACCCCGCTTGGCCGTGGGTCACATCCTCGGGTGTGCCCCAGAATCCTGCCTAGTGCCAGAGTAGTGCTCTCCAAGCCCAGATTAGTGTGCACAGCCCTTGTCGAGTGAGCCACAAACGAGTGTGGGGGCTGCCTGCTGGAATAAAAGGGCAGGGAAATTACCTTGCTGGAGCAGGCTGGCGGAGCAGCTTGTTTCCCACATCCCTGAGGACACGGAGCCATTCAGAGCCTTTGTGGAGTGGCCCTGCTGCTCCATCCGTGCACATCCTGCACGATGCTGATTTATTTAGAACTTGATTTGTGCTGAAAAAATCAAGAATAAAAAAAGAGACACTTGAACACAGCAAGGCCAACCCTCCCTGGATGTGGAAGTGACACACTGAAGCTCCTGGAAACGTGTGCTTGATGGTAATCACAGGATAGCTGGGGTTGGAAGGGACCTTGAAGATCATCTGGTTTCCACTCCCCTGCGGGGATGGGGTTGGATGGTGATGGCCAGGGACAATTTTCCTCAGACGAGGTTGCTCAAAGTCCCATCCAACCTGGCTTTGAATCCTTCCCCTTGCACTGTCAGGTTCTTTCCACAGGTGTTTTCTCCCCATTTCACTGTGTGAACAAAGCCAGGGTTGATTTTCCTGGAGTCACCCCTCTCAGCAGTGGCTGGGACCTGGTCTAAGAGCCTCTGCTGCCCCATAGAGTCTCCAGCAGAGCAGCAAACAAATCGGGGCTGTCACTTCCCCCGTGTCCCTGGGGACTGTGCTGGGCGTTTTGCGGGGGTAAGGATGATTTTTGGTTGATGTGTTAGGAATGGAAACCAGGCCAAAGCTGTCTGTCCTGGGATGAACACGGGGAGCTCTGATGTCCCCATCTTGGCTCTTCCTGAAGTGCCATGAGTCTGTTCAGCCCAACTGCATCTCCTCCTTGCCCCACCCCAAGGGCACAGGCTCAGTGGAGTGCTTAGGCATGGGAGAGGTTCCCATATGCCAGTTGTCATGGACTGCAGTGGGATTTGCTGTGTGGGAGAATATCTGAACAACTTCTCCCCCTGTCCCAGCTTCCCTACCTGCAAGAGTGAGTGGATTTTCCCTTGCTGAGCTTGGCTGAGAGGGTGGATGTGATGAGATTGCTCAGGGCTATATTCACACTTCCTGCTGGACGTGCTAGGCAGTCAGCCTGGGAGATCCAGGACAGTGCTGGGTAGAAACCTGCCTCCCTACCTGGCCAGCAGCTTCAGCTTGGGCTATTTTCCATGGCATCCTTCCGGAAGATGTTTTTCTTTAGAAGAAAGAGGTTAGCTTTTTTCGCCCTTTTCAAAAGGGAAAGAATTTCCTTTTAAACTGAGAGCAAGAAACGGAAAATTGGAAGATTTTTCATGAAGTTTAGGTTTTGTCAAGACCTCATTTTCCTTTGAGAGGTGAAGAGAGAAAACAAGGGAGAAGCCTCTAACTCATGTCAGGTACCTGTGTGCATGAGCATGATTGGTGTGCTCTTTCCTTTTGCTTCCTTCTTCTCTCTCCACATTCCCTCTGACAGAATATCCCTTCCAGGGCCTTCTGCTTCAAATGTTCTTAAAATTGATTTCTCTGTAGTGCTGGCTATTGGCTCATTGTACTCTGAGCTCTGTCTCACTCAGCTGAAGATCTCTGAACTTCTGGGTGCACTCTTGCAACCCTGGGACCGCTCGTATGGCCGGTGGTGCCGACAGGGATGAGCTGACCCTGCTCCTGCTCCTCCCGGCTGTGCCTCCCTAAGCACAAATCTTCATTTACAGAGGGATTTTCTTGGCTTCTGCCTCATGATTCCTGGCTCCCCCGTTCATTTCCGAAGCGGTGGTTTAGCAGAACTTGTTTTGACAAAAGCAAAAGGATATTCACAGCCAATTAAAAATATGGTAATGGAAAGATGGGGAAGAAACGCGGCGCTTCCTCTGCTTGAGGAGGTTGTTGGGAGCTGTCACTGTGCTTAGAGGGATTAACAGTGCGTGCTGCAGGTCTGTGTCAGATGGAATGTTAAGCTCCCAGGCTACAACCATGCTCCTGGGAGCAGGAAAACAATCATTCATCACTGTGGGGATGGAAGGATTACTTCAGTAATTTGCTCATTGCCTTGTGCTCTCTCTCATGCGGACACACACTCACACACATGCAATCACAGCACTCATTTTAGGATTGTCTCGTGCTGCAGGTGGTGGAAATTTAGGGGTTGGGGTAACTTCCCCTGTCTGAGATGCCTTGTGGTGAGAAGGACAGGCCAAGTGAGGAAGGCCAGAGGTACTGGAAGATCTGGACTCACACCCCTCCTCCCCTCTTAGGACCTGTACTTTTTTGTGGGTTTCTCTCTGGGCTGTGCCATGGGTGATGGGTGTCTTGACTTGCTCATCATCCTCTTCCTCTTTGAGTGCCTCTGTTGTGTGAGCATCCCAGGCAGGCAGTGTGAGTGAAGATCAGAGTTTGTGCCTCTGTTCACTGCCTGTGAAGAGCTCCTCGTGCAATTCCTCCCATGGCGTGGGGGTACATGGTGGCTGAAGTTGTGTAAGGAGTAAAAATGGATGTGCTGGGAGTCTCTTGCAGAGTTTGCTTTCAGCTGTGTGCAGGGTGTGCCAGGGCTGATGGGAGCCTGTGTCCTGGGTTTCTGCAGTGGATCAGCAGGCATAGCTGACAAGTGATGGATCACCTTTGAGGTGACACCTCAGGCTGTTTTCAGATATGTCATTCAGCAGAAACTGAGCATATGGAATAGAAGATGTGGCAAGAAACAGGAGCCACATCCATCCTCTTGCTCCAGGAGAGATGGAGAGACAGACAGGCTCTCTGATCTCTGCCTTTTTCTCTTTGCTCCCTTTGTGCTCCTCATCCGCTGCTATTTGCCACCCCCTTTGGTTTCTCTCTTACCTCTCCTCAAGGGGTGAAATTCCCTGGATTGAGCTGGAGTTGCCAGTTCCATGGGAAGCGTCCTGCTCGATGGGCACGATGAGAACCGTTCAAAGGTGCCTGGCAGTCACTGTGGTCCCACTTCCAGCTTTTGTGTGCCTCCTGAGAAGCCCCCACATGCTCCTGATTCCACTCCCACCACATTGCAACTGGAAAGGTGCAAGGGGAGAATTGGCCTTAATCCCCATTTGTGGGGTCCTGGCATCTCCTCTAAGGCAAGATACTCCCCCAGGAGCAAAATCTGTGCAGGCTGATGTGCAGAAGAGTCAGGGCTCAGCTGCTTTTTGGCAGGCAGCTGGAGCAGCCTGTAAAGGGTTACCTCAGACAGCAAGAAAAGCCAGACTCCACAGCACTGCCGCGTTTTTTTAACAGGCAGCCCAGACTTGTAATATCAGCACTTACTGAATTAATTTACTGTGTAGCACCAGTAAAGCTCTAAGTTCTTTCAGTGAATTCTAGTTTTGAGAAAAATCAAGAAAGCAATTACTTGGTTTGGTCATTAATTACTCACTACTGGACATTTTCGAAGGTGTCGCATGAAAAGCCTGAGGCAGCCATTAAGAGCAGCTCTAATGCTATTGATCTATTTGTGCTTATCGTGGAACTTCTCTGCTTTTATGATGTTTTATTGAGCTGGGGGATGCAGGTGTGTGCAGCCAGGGAGTGTGAGCTGCTCTTTCCCATGCTAGGGTTGCCCTCTTGGCGGGGAGTGGTGGCTGCTCAGGTCATTCCTTAGGGGAAAGCCCCTCGGGATGGTGGGCACTAGGAATTGTGGCCATTGCACACCCTGGGCTGTGCTTGGCATGAGGAGAATCCCTGTGTAGGGCCGTGCTGCTAACAGGGTGAATCCACCGTGGGAGGGAAGGGACAACCGGAGCCAGGAAAAGGGACTTGCCTGAGCGCTGGCAGAAGGGCAGTGACAAAGGATGTCCAGACAGAACCACGGAATCATTGAGGTTGGAAAAGACCTCCAGGATCATTGAGTTCAACCTTTGATCCCCACCTTGTCCCCAGCCCAGAGCTCTGAGTGCCACATCCAGGCATTCTTTGGACACCGCCAGAGATGGGGACTCCAAACCTCCCTGGGCAGTCCCTGCCAAGGCCTGGCCACCCTTTCCATGGAGAAATTCCTCCTTGATATCCAACCCGAGCCTCCCCTGGCACAGCTTGAGGCCATTCCCTCTTACCCTGTTCCTGTCCGCTGGGAGCAGAGCTCGACCCTGCCCTGGTTGCACCAACCTGTCAGGTAGTTGTGGAGAGCTCCTGGCATCCAGATCTGCTCCGTTCTTGAAAGGTCACCTCTGTCTTAAATCTCTTTCACCAGCCCTTCCCCTTCCTGCAAACAACCCCTTCCCTCCATTTATGCCTCTCTTCTTGTGGTTCAATATCACCACTGCCATTTACTGACATGAAGACTTTGGAACTGGACATAATCTGGGGAAAAATGTTACCTACCAAGAAATTAGGGGCCAGGAGTGGCAGGCAGAGCTCTCCTGGGCAGGGGTCCGTGCTGCTTTGCTTCCTTCCTCTACAGCCTCGGGGATAATCCTTTCCTATTCCCTCAAAGGGGAACAGCCCAGCTGCCACGCTGGGATGCAGTGACACGGAGATGGGACGAATCCTGCTGGCATGTGAGAAAGGGGTAAGCCAACAGCAGCAGGAGCATTTTCTGGTGAGCTGGAAATGCAGCAGGGAACGGTGACAGCTCCCAGAAAAGGGCAGGGTTGTCATTTGGCTTCCAGGGGGTTTCTCAAGGTGGACCAGGGTCTCCCAAGGTTGGTGTTGGTTGAATCAGGATTTGTCCTGGCTTCATTCCCAGTAGTGAAAGGTGCAGTTTTTCCATGTACAAACTGAGACAGAAAATGCCACTGTGCCATTATTCTATTTTTCCCCCTGTACCTTGAGGATCTGGAAAAAGCAACACACATTTAACAGTGCCAAGGGGATGTGGCTGCTCTGCCTGTGCCTCCTGGCCTTTCTCCTTCTCCCATCACATTTGGCATGCAAAATTGAATCATACCCTTCTCACCCGCTTCCCACTGGGGGAAAGGTGGCCTTTAAATCATAATATGATTGCAGACAATGTTGCAGAAGGGGGAAATGAGATGAACTTTAAACTCCCCTTTGCTTTACAAATTTGTTCACGTCTTCCCTCACAGCTGCTTAGTCATGCCCATTAGATTCACCATTTTCTGGGAAGGAAAAGGGAAAGTGAATTTTATTATCTATTCAGCATCTGACTTGGTGCCTTTCTCCCCTCTTTTGTCTGGTTTAATCAGAAATTTGCAGAGGTTTTGATTGGGCTCCTTTGATCAGAGCACAGAATCCCCCAGGTAAGGGATCGTTAGTTCTCATTAGCAGAAGAAACATTTTTCCGTGAGGCTGCACATCCTTGTCCAGCTAATTGAAGAGTCATCACAGTGACTTTCCTGCCCCATTAGTTTTCATGGATACCTCAGATGCCTCCAACAACTGACCAGGTTGCAAAGGAGGGGGCTGGAAAACAACCCACAGAAAGGACCAGGCGTTGAATTAATTAGGAACTGCTAAAAGAAACACTTTGCATCTTTCTGTGCAACTTCAGTGCTACTGGATGGAATTAAGAAAACGAAATCAAGAACTTGGCAAGTTTTATAAGGAGGCTGGGTTGGTATTTGCATATCAAAAGTAGCCAGAATTTTTGGAACAGTAACACATTTTGAAAGGGATTTTGGTCTTTGTGTTTGAAGAGTTAAATTAGTTTTGGGCTATTAAAAACTGCAGAAGGAGCCCTGATTTGCATATGTGCTGTCGGTAGGAATCTTATCCTTCAGCCTGGCACACCCCCAAATTGGACACTGGACAAAATGTCCATGTGCCTGCTCCTGTCTGTCAGCTCCCCTGTCCTGCATTTGCGGTGGCAGGGTGGAGGAAACGGGGAGGAACGGGAGAACATTCTGTAGGAAGGAGGAACATCTCTGCATCGGGCTGGGAGCCAGCGGGGCCGCGCCAGCCACGCGGGAGCCTCGCTCGGAGCGGGGCACGGCACTGGATCCCAGCCCTGGCACTCCTGCCGCCAGCTCAGTTCATGGCACCGCGCAAGGCAGAGCTCTGATGCCTTGAGAGGCTACCTAGAAACAGACTAGACAGGAATAAAGGAGTAAAGGTGGATATTTATTTGAAAGGCCTTCAAAGGCACAGCCTGGGGAGCCAGAGGCCACTGCCAAGATGAACCCCGAGATGGACCCCGAGTCACGAGTTCTTCACTTTTATGGGTTTGGTTCATCTGCATATCAGGGTTAATTCTCCAATTAAAGCTTCAGTTAATGATGTAATTTCCCCAAGCTCACCCCCCTTCCCAAGATGTTGGTTTACCCATTTTGGGCCTAGGACAGGCTGGGTGTCCTTGGAGAGCAGGCCTGGAGAGGCTTTGTTCTGACTGCCTGGCCTGAGAGAGCAGCAGTGAGCAGCTGCAAGGAACTGCACAGTGACACACCAGGCAGGACAGGGTTTCAAAATATAAAAGTGAAAACTTAGGGCATCAGCTCGGGGCTGGAAAATCTGCACCACTGTGAAATGCGGTGGTGCTGTGCCCTGGGGTGGGCCCACAGGAAAGGCTGGAATAGGCAGCGCTGCTTCCTCAAGTGTGGAAGGTGAGAGAAGAGCCTGGCACCTGAGGACTCCTGCCTGGGGGTGCCAGAATGTGTCCCACCCACTCAGGGTGAAGATAAGAGACCTGTGTGGGGGCAGGAGGCTTTTCCTTCTTTACGTGTTTCCTCTTTTCCTTTGCCTTTGCACAAGAAGTCTCCGGATGCTGGAACAGAGAAGCAGGAGACGCGATCAGTTCTGTCCAGCTGGAAACCATCCCGGTGGCGTTGGGTACCTGAGTGCCAGATATGGTCCCTCAGATGTCACTGGTTTTCCACGAAGGGCCTCTTCCCAGGAGCTGGTTGGATAGGCCAGAGAGCAGCATCAGGCCCTCCTGGCCTTAAAATCCAGAGGTGAGCTCAGCAGTGGGCCCCTTACCACGTGTTTTGTCCCAGACCCTGTTCCAGCCAACACTGGGGACTGGATTTCCAAGCTGTGCCGTGTGTCAGAGCACACAGCCCTGAGCCTGGTGTGCTCTGGCCAGTCCTGCCATCTTCACAGAATTCCAGAGTGGTTTGGGCTGGAATGGAACTTGAAGATCATCCAGTCCTACCCCCTGCCATGGACAGGGGCACCACCCACTAGGGCAGGCTGCTCAGAGCCCCATCCAATGGAGCCTCGAGCGCTCTCAGGGGTGAATTATCAGTGGGCTGATATTCCTCAGCCTCTGTCCTGGGGATGTGTGATCTTCCTGCAGTGTCAAACACAGGTGGCTTTTGGCAGTGGAACGGTGCTGAATAAGCACTCCCTCCTATTTATCATCCCATTTTCCATGTCTGATGGGAGAACAAGGTGAGGAGGAGGGAAAGGCACTCCTGAGCTGTAGCTCAGTACAGGGAGACTCTGGCAGAGCAGCCAGGCACGCACATCCCCCAGCCTCCCAACCACGTTTTTGTGTTACAGCTGACATTCCTTCCTTCCACTAATATGTTATTTTTGGTCTGACAGCTTTATGAAGGAGAAAAGAGAAATAGAGAGAGGGAGAAACACGTACCCGGACAGACACAGACAGTATTCATTCCTTATCAGCAAGGAATGGGTTTGCCTCAGACACCAGAGATCTGCTGATTGAAACATCTTGCTGTCTCCAGCAGCTCACTCTCTGTCATGGAAAGCACATTCCTAGAGCCTGCAGATTTGAGAGAAAGGGGCAGGATTAGGTGGGGAGGGTTGGCCTTCCACGGATTGTGCCTTCCTGGCCTGAGATACTCCCCGAACTCTACTGGGATGTCTAATTAGTGGGAGGAACCAGTGTGCTGTCTGTGTCAGGATGGTGCCAGCAGGGTGGGAGGGTGGCTGTGGGGTTGATTCCCTTTAGTGCCCAGTTCTTGTGTTGGGAAGGCTCCCCAGACAGGTGTGGCTCGGGGAGAGATGTCCCGTCCAGGCTGGCGGGAGAGCGGTGACCTCCCCACGGCACCTTGACGCTGTTTCCCTTTGGAGAGAGAGGGGAACTAAAAAAGTGTGTGTGGGAAATGCCACCGGTCACTGTGCTTCAGCCAAAGGCCAGCAGGCAGAAGGAAGCGTGCGTGGGAAGTGGGAGAGGCAGGAACAAGACCTGAAAAGTTGAGGGCTGTGATTATGAAAGTGGAAAAAAAGGAATGTGAAACAACCTGGATTTCACTTGAGCTGGGTGTTTGCTGGCAAAACCTGAAAGGGAAGAGCAAAAAACTATGAATGAAGGTGAGGAGAAAAATGTTCCAATACAAAAATAATACTGAGGTTTGCTCTGCTTGCCATGATTCATCAGGTGACCTGGAAAATTCACAATGTTCACTCTCATCGCTGGAGAGGTGGTTGGAGGCCACTGGTGATGGAGGGGCCAGCCTGGACAGCAGGTCCCTGCTTGGATCCTGGAGGATTGGCTGGGCAGGGGGCAGCTGGAAAAAGGAGAGAAAGGCCAACCCAGCATCCCATACACCCACATGCTTCTCTGCCTTTGGCCTGTACCCTATTCTCAGGGTGCTTAACCTCCCTGGCCACCCTCTGCAGCAAGATCTGCACCTGGCACCTCCTGCTGCCCCCAGAGCAGCCCCTCTCCCTCACTGCGTGCTGGCTGCCAGGAGAACCAGCTCCAACCCTCTCCGTTCCCACACTGCAGCAAAGCCATTCCATTCCCAAGCATGATGAGAGAAAGGCCGATCAAACAGAGCAATTAATTCAACAAACAGTACAATTAAGCTGCAATCCCAGTGTAGTTTCCACCCCGAAACAGAATAAACAGCCTTCCCAGCACGGATAAATAAACTCACAGATGGAGGCTTTTGTGAGTGGTGGAGTTTTCCCTCCGCAGCCCTTCTCGAGAGCACATAAAAATCGCAGAGTACATAAATCTCTGGCTCTCCATCCTGCTGGATTGGGAGGAAGGAACGGTGCTCCTGCTGTGGGGCAGATGTGTGCTGGCTCGGGAGCGAAGGAAGGGAGCTGCTGGCGCACCGAGGCTGCGGCAGCCGCCTCCTCCACGTCCCCGAGGCCAGCCCTTGTCACGGCCCGCACATGAAACACATGCTGTGAAAAGCTGTGAAAGAGGAGAGTGACCTGCTTCACACTTGGCTGGACTTGCTTGTTGCTTCAGGAACTGATGGAAAATCCCCCTTTTCCAGTGGGGTTTCAAAACAGTCTGAGCTGGCAGTGGAAAAAAATCCTCTGCAGAGCCGTTGGGTACAGAGGGCAGAACAGAGGACTTTACCCAAGGAACAGGGAGGTAAATATTTCCAGGGATGATGCTGAGTGCATGGAGGTGGTGGGATCTAGGCTGGCTGCTCGGACCCTTTCCAAAATCAGCTGGAGACTGTTCTGGGAAAGGCTTTTCCATTACCAGCTGATCTCCATCCTATTTGAGTTGGTGAAATGTTACCTCCCTCGAGGGCTGGCTGGCTGCAGGAGCATCAGGGCAGCGTGGGGAAGGAGGATGGGGGAGTTTGGGCTGCACTTGTGTGGGAAGAGCAGCTGGAGTGGAGGTGTTCTGCTGGCATCAGGGGTAGAAAGGATGGAAAGGGCAGGCTCGGGTTATACTGCAGCTTGCACAGGATTTGGGGTCATTTCTTTGAGAAGCAGCCAAGTCGGAAGCGGGAGTGGATTGTGCCATTTAAGAGGTGTGAAAAGCCTGTGTGATGTGACCCTGTGGATGTTGTGGGCAGAGAAAGGAAAGGTTTTTTTCCAAGGAAAGCTTATATGGTGCTGTGTGCCCAGGGTACTGCTGGGAGAGGCTGGCTGGAGGCTGGGGAAAAGATGGGTGCTCCAGGTGAGTGTCACCCTGCGGCAGCCCCTCTGCTCAGCCCGGTGAGCAGGCATGGTGGGGAGCTGGGGAAAGTGTGTGGAGGTAACTCACCCAGCTGAACTTCCCCTCAAAAGAGATGAAGCTCAACTCTTTCCTTTTTCCTGCTAGATGTTTGTGTTCCTCTTCTTTCCCTTCTCTCCTGCCTCCTGGATGAATTGCTCAGGATCTCTTGAGCACCCAAAAGGTTTGATTCAGCATCCAGGATCCCCACATGGTGACTCGAGGTGGTGAATCTGGCTGCTGTGCTAATGGTCAAAGGAGCTGGGGAAACCATTTCCAGCCTCGAGCTGGGTAAATCCAAACAGTGGGAAGGGTTGTGCTGAGGTGGTTCAAGCTTAGGGATGTTCTGTGCATGGCACAGGGAGTTCAGCACCTGGACTTTAGGGCAGAAGACACCTGGGCCAGCAGGCAGGTTTCTGGCGCTGTGAAAGCTGTACAGAAGTGTTCTGCTTGGCTCTGATGTTTGCAGCATGGAGACCTTTTTGTGCCAAAGGCCACATTCCTCCATCGTTATGGAGCTGCTTCAAATACAGCTGGTGGGCTCTCAAACCTGAATCCTTCAGACACACTCTTTAAACCCAAGCCCTGTGACTTGGATGGGGCTCTGAGCAACATGCTCTAGTGAGAGGTGTCCCTGACCAGGGCAGGGGGCTGGAATGAAATGATTTTTCAGGCCCCTTCTAACCCACTGTGTGACTCCATGGTAAGGCTGTACATGCTGTTACCTGGCCGGGTGTTTCCCAAAGATGTTTCCTTGGATTGTTGTTGTCTTCTGGGACTTACTCTGCTGCAGCTTCACTTTCATTGTTGCCTTGGTGTTGCTGTTCCCTGTTAACCAGCAGATCTGGTGGTTGCAGAGCAGACTTTCTGAGGCTCCACGTACCCTGGGCTGGGTTTGGACTCGGAAGAAGAAGGAAAAAATTCCTTTTGTCCTGACTGGTGACTCGCATGGGCTGAGATCAGAGCTCTTCCACTTCCAAATAGGAAACAGCTGCCATTGTGCTCATTCTCCAAGAGCTCCCAGGACTGGCCACCCTCCAGCTTCCTGCAGAAACGCCCTTCTGCTTACAGGGAGCCAGAGGTGAGCCAGCTGCTGTGACCCTGCCCTGCCCCCAGCCCGGCTGCACTGCTGACACAGCCAAACCCTGGGATGCAGGACAGGAGGCTCAGTGTCACCAGGCCAGAGTGTAAAGCACAACTGGCTGGGGCAGCTCAGCAAGGGAATGGCCATGTCAGGTTAGGAATGAAGATGTTTACCTGTGCTCCGAGCTGGCCACAAAAATGCCATTGTGGCAGCGGTTTTCTGGAGCTGAATTCTACCAACGAGCAAAATACTTGGCTTGGAGCTCCTCTAGATTTCCTGCTTGTCTTCTGGTTGTCTCAAATGAGCTCAGATCTGCTGGTGAAAGGCTGTGCTCTGTCCCATGGGCCTCCACCATCATGGCTATTAACTTCGTCCCACTTCTCATCAGAAATCTCCCTAAACAGCAGCTCTTGATTTTTCAGGACAAGGGTCTTCTTCAGTGGGAATGCTCTCCACGCAGAGAGGCTCTCACAGAGTGCAGGCAAACAGGCCCCAAACCTGTTCCTCACTAGACTGGGTTCATTCCTTGCAATGTGGCAGGAAGGGGATGCCACTGCTGCTGCCCAGCCCTGTCCTGGTGGCCCTTGAACTGAGGGGGAGCCTGGAAGCAGCCAAGGGCCTGACTGAGAAAGAAGCTGTTCTGGCCACTCTGTGGACAGTGGTTTGGCTGGCACTTTGGCAGCCTCTGGTGAGTCTTAAAAGCTGTAATTGCTCTTGGAGTGCCCTGGGCAGGGCCAGGAGCTGGACTCTTCTCCTTGTGGGTCCCTTCCAACTCAGGTTGTCCTGTGATCCTTGGCAGGGCTTTAGCATTAAGGGATGGGTACTGGTGACCTGGATGATATCTGGACAGCAATCCTGCTGGATCATGGCACAGGTCCTGCTGGATCATGACACAGGTCTGCGCCTGGGTGACCTTGGTGCCCCAAGGAGGTTTCACCTGTGTGCAGGTGCTGTGTTTGTCAGCACCATGTCCTTGAGCTGAGGCAGGGCAGGGATGGCATCTGGCCCTGCCTGCTCTGGCCCAGCCTGGAGCAGGATCCCACAGCACAAATCTAGGGAGTGCTGCTCTGCCCCTCTCTGACAAGTCAGCCATGGCTTCTGTTGTCATTTACAGACCTGGGGCGCTCTCAGTCACTGCTGTCACTGCTCCATGACAAAGCGCGTTTCCCTCGCTGGCGTCCCTTTGCTGAGATCTCTTGGACAGAATGTTTGTACTCATTGACATGGAACAAGCTCAGCGGGAATGAAATCATTTATAAAAGTCACGAGAGCCTTTGGATATTGGCGCTTCATTTCCTGCCACGATCACCGAGTCGCAATTAACACCGACCTGAAATATTGCACAGGGCTATTTGTCCTGTCTGTCCTCTTTCATCTCTCGATTCCTTTTTTCCTTCCTCATTTCCTTCCCTTCTGAGCTGGATGTATGTCTCCATTTTCACCTGTTTTTTTCCTCTCTTCACTCATTTTGTTCTCAGTTTCATTCCCTTCCCTCCTCTTTCTGCTTTCTTTTTTGCCTCTTTGCTTCCCTTATCTCTTGCATTCTTCTCTTCCCCTTGCTTAATTCTCCCTCTATATTTAAACCCAGGCAAAAAGCAAATTATTTATGAAGGGCTGTAATTTATGATGCATTCTTAATGTCTTGGAAGACACAGATAATTTATTTAATGGGTAAAGACACGATAATTCACAGATGATGATTCCAGTCAGAAAATTAGTTTCATTCATTTGCTGTAAATTTGCTGCCTTGATTTAGTGCACAAGGAGTTTCTGAAACCCCACGAAAACCTTTGCCATGGTGTTGTTTTGTCCTCGTTGGATTAGTGTGGAAGAGTGCTGGCTTTCCCACCCCTTGCTGGCTCTGCCACACTCCTGCTTGTGCCCTCCCAACAGCGAGCAGAGATGGCTAGAACATTTTTTTTTCACTGAAAGTGTGTAAGAGGCTGAAGAGGAACAGGGATGGAGGTGGAATTCCCATTCCAGGAGGCAATGAAACAGGCAGCAGTCTCAAAATGTTTTGTAAACCCACATACTGTTCCCCGAGCTTTTGCCTGGGAAGTTCGGCGCTACGAGAGGATAAAAAAGTCAGTTTGCATTTTTTAATAGAGTGTAAAAGGTACTTTTTCAAATAAATTTCAGCACAGACAATTTTACAGGAGAGTCTTGCTGATAACTGCAGTCTATATAAATATTATAGGAAACCTATAGAAGTGATTCATGGTGTACTATTGATCTAATCTGATTTAACTAAGTGTTTGCATCATGCCTTATTAATCACAAATAATGGGGCTCCAAGGACACCTTGCAGAATCAGGGCTTTGCTCTTCACAGCACTCGGTGTCCACAAATTCTGGCTGTTCACTGCTGGGACTGCTGCAGTCCCCAGAGATTCCTCAGGGATGAGTTCCCTACTGTATTTCACGGTTTTATTTTAGAACAGGTCTATCAACAGCGCTCTGACCCACCTTTTTAGGGACACTGTTCTGCTGCCTGTTCAATGCCAGGTTAGGAAAGCTTCCAGGTGTTGCTGGAAGAAAAACTTGCAGCGTGGATCGGCGTTTGTTCCGCACGTGGTGCCCAGGGTGGGGAGGTGTGTCCTGCCAGCGGGGCCGAGCGGCGGGCACTCAAACCACAGGAATTCCATGTGCTGGGAGCCCACCCTCTCCCCCTGTGTGTATAGGGAGATGAGATGCTCTTCCCAGGGGCCTGATGCGGTGGGAGAGGAGGAATCTGTGCAAGTACCCTCAGCAAGGTCAGATCAACCAACCCGTCCCACCGAGAGCTGCATGAGGATTAACGAGAAACAGCAGCAAGCTGTGATCTGTTGTACACCCCTAAATTGACGTGGCTGGATGGGACTCATCCCAGAGTACTGAAGGAGCCGGAACATGTCCTCTACAAAGGCCTTGGGAGTCTGGGGAGGTCCCAGCTGACTGGAAGCCAGCCAGGATTATTCCAGTTTGCAAGGAGGGTGCAAGGGAAGATCCAGGAGCCTATGGACCTGTTAGTGTAAGCTCAGTGCCCGGGAGAAATAAAATGGAGAAGATCACACTGGGCACTATTAAAGGCATTTAAAGGACGATGAAATCATTAGGTGCACACAGCATGGATTCACGTTCCTGCCCAGTTGTGTTCAATATTTTTATCAGTGATCTGGAAACAGGATCTGAATGCACTATGAGTGAGTTTGCTGATGAAAACAAACCAGGAGCTGCTGTTGACGCTCGTGAGGGACAAGAGAACTGGCAGGTCTAATAATGAATTGGGAGGGGAGTGGCTGGAGAGCAGCCCTGCAGGAAAGGTTTGGGGGTTCTGGGTGGCACAGGAGCCAGCGGAGCCACGAGGGCAAACCTCATCCTGGGCAGGGAAAACAGAGATGATCAAAAATGTGGGTATCCCTCTGTGCTCAGAGGTGGTGCTCGAGTGCTCTGTCCAGTTCTGGACTCCACTATCGGAAAAGGATGTTTAGAGATGTGGATATGGGTGTTCAAGCACTGGAACAACCTTTCTGTGCTGGAAGAACCTTCCTGGAGAGGCGCCTGCTGCCTCAAGCCTGTCAGTGTTTAAGGGACGTTTGGACAACGCCCTTAATAAAGCATTTTAAGTTTTGGCCAGCCCTGAGGTGGCTCTTGGACACGATGATGGTTATAGGTTCCTTCCAACGGAGCTGTTCTTAGTTCCACCTTGGTGGTCGCAGAGTGAAGAGTGTGGTAAGGAGGGGGTTCTGCTAGAGGAAAATTCTGCTGGCACTGGTGATAGTGCATGGAGCAGAAAACTGAGCACAGGGTAGATCTTGTTTCCTCATTATAGGTAGGAATAAGCTGTTTCTGGGATTCATTTTTGAGTATCTAATCTCTGTGGGCTGTGAGATTCCCCAGACAAGCTGCATCTGCTGTGTGCACTCATTGGCTTCCCAGATAACTCCCGTTAAATGTATTTTCCTGTGGTTTTGCCTGGTGCCTTGTGTATTTTACCACAGTTGGGTTGATACGAGCAGGGCTTGAAAAGATGTTTTAGAAAGTTATAAATGTGCATCAGAGTGGGATATCCTGCCCCTCCCTGCCTGCTATCTACAAAATCCTGTGCAAAGGGTTGCACGGGGCTGTGCTTGGCTTGTGGCAGGGGGAAATGTCCCCTTCTGCTGGGGTAGTGAAGTGAAAGCCTCCAGGAACTGGGGAAAATGCTTGAGAAGTGTGTGGGGGTGTGTGCCAAAACTTTGATTATATGCCCAAAATCGTTTGAAAAATAAGTGATGTTGGGTGAGATTTGATTGAGCCGCTCTGCCAGGTCCTCTGAGGAGCTCAATCAGTGGGAGCACTCAGCAGGAACTGACGAAGAGGAGCAGAGGATGATTCCTTTCAATGCAAGGCCCTGGCGGTCTGTCACTAATTTGCTGCCTGTTCTTGTGCTTCTTGATCTTGTGAACAGCCTTTTCTTGCTTGTATCACGCAAGCCAGCCCCGTGCTCCCCACAGGGGTGGCTTCTCATGGGTGCTTGTGCTATGCAAGCCATGGCAGCTGTCATGCTGCTGTTCAGCAGAGGGTCTGCTGGAGTGAGGGATGTGCAGGTCAACAACTTTGTTACCCAAGGCTATCTCATGCTTGAACCTTTTTTTGGTGGAAGCCTGAGCCCCAGTGCTTCAGTTTTGGCCTGGCAGAGCCTTGCACAACTTGCAGTTGCTTCTCGGGAGTGTGTGTAACTGTGGCTGACCCTGTTGTGCTTCTTAGATGCTCAAGAGCAACCTGGTGTGAGCAGAGAGCTGGATGAACACCCATGGTCCAGCCTTGCCTGGTGCCTCAGGAGCAGAAGCCTTCACATCCTGACATGTCCCCACTCCACCACCTCCCAGCTTGAGGCTGTTTTCTAGCAGGAGAGCAATCCTCCCATCCTTTCCTTGGGAACAGATGGGGGTTGCCCTGTGCCAGAGGACCCTTGTGTGGGTGGGTTGTGTGTCCTGGGGCCTGCATGGTGAGCTGCAGTGAGGGGTGGGATGCAAGAGACTGGTCTGCACTCCCACCATGTGGCTCTCGAACCCAAACCTGCCCTCTGTGTAAGGGACCTGTGTGCTGAGTTTGGGATTTGCTTGTTTGAAATTCCTGCCTTGCAAAGGGCAGGGCTAAGTGCTGGTAACTTGTGGGGAAGGGCACAATTGTCTCGTAAAGGTTGTGGATTCAAAACCTGCTCACAGCCCAGGGGAACATAATTTTCATGCCCTTGGCTCTGCTGCTGGTCGTGGGTCACTCACCCTTCCTCCCTAACAGCACAATGTGAGTAAAGTGCACGGTTTGTTAGAGGAGCAGGAGCAAGGTCTTGGCAAAGCTTGTCTTGCCTGGGATGAGGCCTCCCCAGGTGCTGTCTCAAGCGTACACTGAGCATTCCAAACCTCTGCTTGGAGTCTGACACATGAGGAATGACTGTCCTGGGCTGAAACCTCTCCTCTTCCCCGGCAGTGGTTCAGCAGCACGGTGCGAGCAGCTGAGCAAACACAGGAGCAGCTGCTCACACGTTCCTCCCCGGAATGTCCCCTCCATCCCTGGACATCTCTGAGCCTCCAAAGTGGTGCCAGCTTTGACCTCAGGGCCAAACATCCTCTGCCTCTGGCCAGAGGTGTCCAGCTGGGGGGACTGTCCCTGCCAGAGGCTGCCACTGCCCATCCTGCTGCAGGGGCAGAGGGGCAGCCAGCCGTGGTGTCCGCAACTCCTGTTCGGCCCTCATCCCTCCGGATCCTTGATGGATGACTTGGATACTTTGAGCTTGGTAACAGGCCAGCCCTTCTTCTCCAGAGGGGTCAGCAGAGGTGCTGGATCTGAGTTTTCTGGGGAAAATGAGATGAAGTCTTTTCCCCCCTGCACCTGCCAGCAATGTGGCCTGTTTGCCACAGCCAAAAGCAGCTGTTTTTGTCTGACTTCTGCTTCATGTTCCACTGCCCTTGTCTAGACAAGGGCTCTATCTCTTATCCTGAGCTGGTAATAGGGAGCTGTTTCACTCCTAGAGGAGTGCTTGTCCTTCAGTTTTATTTTATACTGTTCATGGTCTCCTTTGAGTTCTGGAGTAAAAACAGTTTCCTACACAGCAGGACAACTCCATCCTGCCCCTTCCCTGAGCATCCCTTTGTCCCCTGTCCCTGTGTGCCACTGTGGTGTCCCAGGGGCTGTTTTTGCTGAGCTGCCTGCAAGGGCACATGGGCTGTCCTCAAAGAATAGCAGTGATTACTTATTTTTTAATTATTATTTTTCTTTTTTTTTTCCTCCCTCAGCTGTTTTAGAATCTCCTTTCTCAAGGTGGCACAGCACAGGCTTCAGTGGTTGTGCCAGTGTCCTCAGTGCTTCCCTGGGCTTCTTCCACTTGGAGCCATTCCCCCCTTCCCCACGGATCCTGCAGAAGCACCCCGTCACATCAGCCAGGCACAGTGGCCTTTTCTTCGAGGTGGCTTTTGCTTTTCCAACTGGCATGGCAGAAACTGCCAAGAAGGCACAGAAATTGCTTTCCATTCCCTGTAGCTGCTGGGATCTGCTGTTCCTCCTGGGGACTCTGGCTTTGCTGGAGTCTCTCACCTGGAAGAGGGGCCCACCACCTCCCAAAGATCCTGGGCTGCACGGGGAGCTGGAGGCACAGAGTCCTGCCTGCGGCTGTCCTTGTCCCAAACGGAGAGGATGAGCAGCCAGACTCTCTGGGAAAGGTGCTGGCTTGCTTGGATCCCAGGTGGAGAGGAAATAGCAGCCCCCTGGAGCTGCCCGGGCTCCCTGCTGAGTGCAAGTTCACGTCCTGAGACCTTTTCCAAAGCACGCAGAGGAAGATCTGCCTGGGGCGGCGGGGAAGCGGTGAGTCCACAGAGCAATCTGGCTGTGTTAATCTCTCACGGCACAGCATAATCGAGCTCAGCCCCAGCAAAGTGCTGAGCAAATACTGGTGCCTTTTTTTAAACTTGTTACAGAAGCTGGAGCTTATCACACTCTCCGAGCTACAGCGTCTGCTCCTGTGGGACGGCTGGTAGGAGCCTGGCTTCCTTCCTGAGGACACGATGCCTCTGGTGAATGGGAATGCCCAGCGTTATTTGAATTTTGCACTCTTTTCCCTGCTGTGAATGGATTTCCCTATTAAAAGCTGTCCTGGTTAACTGCTCCCCACACCTTCCACCCATAAAAATCCCCGTGCAGAGGCTGCCAGGGGTAACCTAGTGGGGTTACAGCAGGGCTGCCCTCTCTGCAAACAGCAGGCTCTGGCACCTGCCAGGCTGTTCCTTCCCGCTGTGCTGCTCCCTGTGCAAGGAGGGAAAATGGAAATAGCTTCTCCCACGGCAGCTTTGCGACCTGGGAGCTCATAAAGGTGAGAGCACTTTTAATTATGAGCTTGTTCCGATTATGCCCAGGCTTTGTTTCCTCCCACAGAGCGGGCCAACCCTCTGAGGTCAGGATGAACTTTGGATACAGAACTTCTGGCACTCGCAGTCAGGAAAGCTGGAGAGTTTCCCCCTCCTGAAGCCAGGCACCTGCAATGTGTGATGTATGGCTCCCCCGAGGCCAGTTCTCCTGGCCATAACACTGCTGAAAGCAGAACAAACACATTTGTTTCTGGACACAAAACAGCCTTTCTGCTTCCCCTGGCTCCACAATGCCCCAGGAGCCCCCTGTTCTCCTCCCAGCTGGGAGAGGGCCAGGGCTGATGGAGCTTCAGCCTTTTGGTAAAGCTTCTCATCTTAGGCTTGGAGTTGAGATTTCTTAAGCTAGATTCTCTCCTTACACCCTGAACTTGAGCTGACATGAAAATAAACTCTGAGGCCTCTCTGGAAAGGGAAAGGAGGGTCTGCAAGGAGAGGTTCAAGCTGGAGACCCTCTTCAGTTCCCCTCTCCTGCTGACTCTGGTGTGGAAAATGACAGCTCAGATGCCAGGAGCCCTGGACAAGGGGTCTCTTCCAGCACTGTGAGGGCAAGAAGTTAATATTCTTCTGGCTTGGAGAGGGATTATTGTGGAATCTTTCAGGGTACTGCATTTCTGTCTCAGCACTGTTGCCCTCTGTTTGCTGGATGCCAGTACAGCTGTAACGGTTATGGCCAATTAATTAGAACCACTTCCCCTTGTTTTCCCCTTATAAATCACTTCCTCTTCAGTCAGCCTGCGGAGAAAACAAGGCGAGAGTGAAACGAGTCTGAAGGAAAATATGAAGCTCCCTTTTATTCCATATTTCAGACAAAGGCAGGCTGTGGGACAGGCAGGGAATGGGCTTTCTGAGCCAGTGCTCTGTGAATTCACACTCTCTTTATGAGCCTCTCCAGTGCATGAAGTTTTTAATGGCCGTGGCTGCTCACTTTGAATGGCTGTGAAGTCTGGGTCACGGCGGAGCAGCGTAAATTCCCTTCCTCTTCGCTGCCATCGCAGTTAGCTTTTTCCAAAGTGCAAAGCCTGATGAGGGCGGGTCAGCTCAGAGCTTGGCCATGATGAGGATCTTAATTAGGGCTCCAGCCACAGTTTTCACCCTGATTGTGAAGGAAGAACAGGATGCTGCTTCTGTGCGTGTTTGGCTCTGTTTAAAGCCTTTATAGAAGTTACCTTTGGCCAGCTCTGCCACTGCCTGGAGGTGTAACCTCCACTCTCCACGGAAAATGGACCAGAGTCTGTGTGGCTGAAGCTGGGTGGGATAAGTCTGGGCTTTTGTACTTAGCTGCTCAGAAGGTTTGTGTGATCTTGGCTCGGGCTCTTTCCTGTCCCACCTGAGGGGTCTCATCCATGGGTTTATCCCTACAAAAGGTCCCAGGAATGGATGAGATTTTGTCTATAAAGGTTTCAGGGTGAGGTGGGTGTGGGTGTCCACCACGGGCAGCCTGGTGGGGGGGTGTGATCCTTAACGCTGAGCGGGCAAAGGGGAAAGAACCGGCCCAACTCTGCTTCCCAAGTATCTGTGGATGGGTCAGCTCAGAGAGCTTGGCCAGCAGTGCCCCGAGGTGTGAAATGATCCCACGGGCTCCTGACCCTGCCAGGCACTGACACACGGTCCTTGGGTATTGTGGGAAAAGGGGAAGGGGCCTCAAGTTGCACCACGGGATGTTCAGGTTGGATATTGGGGGAAATTTCTTCACTGAAAGGGTGGTCAGGCACTGGAACAGGCTGCCCAGGGAAGTGGTGGAGCCCCCATCCCTGGAGATGTTCAAAAATGATATTTCATGGCGCTTCAGACGTGGCGCTTGGAAATTCGGGCGTGGTGGGATTCAGTTGAAGGTTGGACTCGATTATCTTGAAGGTTTTTCCACCCTCAATGATTCAATGATTCTCTGGCCAGAGCTTTTCCCAGCTCTTTCACACTGCAGCTGTGCTACTCTGTTTTCCATAAGTTGTTCTTTCCAGCCTTTGCTGGCTTCCCAGACACCTTTGCAAGGCTCCTCCAGCTAAGGCTGTGCCGTGCAGCCACTCCTCCTTTCCAAACCTTTCATCAAAGTGGAAGTCTGGGCACTGCGTGAACTGCGCTGCTTCTCTTTTATCCCAAATTCAGAAACCTTAAACAAAATAGCCCCTTGGCATTGTTCCTAGGAAACCACTCAGCAGGCAGTTGGAAATAATCATACAGATAATTTACTTGAACACTGCCCATAGGCACATTTTAGTCTTCTCCTCTATTTCTAAAGAAATTGGAAAGAGGGGCAGCGTTACTGTCTTTTGAGAAATAATAGAGGCCCAGGGTTGCACAGGCAGCAATTCTGGAATTTCTTCTGTAGCATTAAGGGAAAACTGAAAAAAAAAAGAGAACAACCCAAACCTCAAGCTGCAAGTAGCAGTAAGCAAGTAAATTCTGTTCTTTTTTCAGGTAGAAAAAACTTCATTACAAGTTTTTTCTTCTATAAAAGCATCCAGAGGCTATTTTGAGTTCTAATGAGAGATCTTATTAGGCCCTTGTTTTGAAGAGGGATTAACAGAAGTTTGGGAGGGAAGCAGATTTTGGCTGACATGGTTATATTGTTGCAGTCTTCCCCCCTCCCAAAGTTTTCATCTTCCAAAACTACAGATTTTAATTTAAAAAAAAAGGGGGGGGTGGAATTCTCGGCCTTTCAGCTCGGCAGCACATACAGACAAATAAATTAAAAAGTGGGAGAAGTGGAACTAACCCAATAATCCGTGAAAACCTAATTTCCCTCACAAGCGTCGCTGACGCAAACGTCTCCCCTCTCCCTTCCCCTTCTCCAGTTCAGGGGCAGTGATTGGAGAAATTGGCTAACAAGATCAGAAATTTAATTACTGTTCTGCCTCCCCTTCCCAAGAAATTGGATGTCACACTTCCTTGTAGCCTGGTTTGAAGACGTGCTGGGGCTGGTGTTCACATGACTTGAACTTGACTCCTACCCTCTCCCTCCACCTTTCTCCCCCTATTCCACATGGAAATATCCATCCAGTGCAGCTAATCCTTGGATTGGCTGAGATGTGAGAGGCCATGGGTGTATTGAAGGCTGTGGCAAGACTTTGCCTGGCCTAAATGGAGCCAGTTTGGGTTCCTAGTGTCAGAGAGAGCAGGAGCTGGGATGTGCCGTGGAGCAACATCTCCTGGTGCTTCCCATGTGTCCTTGTCGTGCTGGAGCGGGCAAAAGGACAGCCAGGGTCAGAGAGGGTGCTGGGTTTGCTCTAATCTTTCTCCCCTGGTTTTATGCCTGGGCCACAGTGCAAAGAGGAGTTTTCCCATCTGTTCAAGCTGTCTCAGATCTACACTCCTAGGCTGAAGCTTTTGCAGGGTTCCCGTGGATGCTGAGGAGCAGAGCCTGTCTGTGGCTGTCTGTGGTGAGGGCCTGGCAGGGCAGAGATGAATGAGGAGCAGAAGAGAGGAAACATGGCTTGCTTTGTAGTGTCACTTCTATCACCGGGAGGGATCTGGGACATGTAATTAGCTGAAAGGGAGGCTGTTCTACATAACACAGGCCTGTTGTCCCCAGCCCAGCAGGCCGGGTGACCCAGCCTTTGGTCTCCTGGCTGGCAATGTCACCGCAGTCCCCTGGCAGCACAGCAGCCTCGCTGGAGACAGATGCTCTGTTTATTTTTCCATTTGTATTCCCAGCGTGTCCCGCTCTGTGCTAACTGTAAGCCTGGCTTAGAAATTCCCTGCAAGCACCTTATCAGATAATGAATAATGATTTATTGAACATATGGGTAAACAGCACAGATAAGATATAAATACACCTCGGAAGAGCAGTTGCATTTGTAAGGATCTGTACCAAACCCGCCCCGTGGATTCCAGCTCCGCTTCCAGTTGCCACAAAGGCATCTTGTGCTCGGGCTGCTGAGCATCCCTGCAGGTCCCCATCCAGGGGGAAAAACGAAGGGCAAGGGGTGAGGGCAAAGTCACCTGCTAGGAGACACTCACAGGGATGGGGGCATTCATTCGCTCTAGCTGTGGGAGCCAGGCTGAAACATAAGCAGGCTGCAGTACTTGAGCCAAAATTTGAATTTTGATTTGATTTTAAACAAGATTGAGGATTTGTTCACCCACTCGAAACAAAGCAAGGCTGTGGAAGCAGCGTTGCTTGCACAGCTAAGCCAGGATGAAGACAAGAGGCATGGCTGCTCTGTGAACATGGGCTGGGACCCCAAACCTATGGCAGGGGAGGTGCTGGCTTTCGGAAAATGGGTTCCTGGCACTGAACCCTCCCAGGTGCACAAACCAGCCTGCTGGTGTGCT
Organism: Oreocharis arfaki; assembly: GCA_013398015.1. Taxonomy (NCBI): domain Eukaryota; kingdom Metazoa; phylum Chordata; class Aves; order Passeriformes; family Paramythiidae; genus Oreocharis; species Oreocharis arfaki. Next base: position 281,359 of record VZRR01005872.1, on the reverse strand, counting down.
GTGCCATGCTCTGCCTCCCCGTCAGTGGATTCTGTACAGCCAGCAAAGAGCAAAATCAGCTCTGTGAGCAGGTGGGTACCTGAATTTTGTGCTGTGGCTGCCTCTGGAGGGAGATGGAAGGCAGGATCCAGCTACAAACTCAGGGATATGATATGAATGTGGGGAAAAATGCTGTTTGTGCTGCCCTGGGGTGGAAGGACTCACTTACCTCATCTTTTGGAGTAACTCATTCCCACAAACACCATCTCAGAGGCCATCCTCACTGAAATGAATGGCTGCCCGTGTGCCCTCATTGAGTCTCCCATGCCTTTGCTGCTGAGTTTGCTGGTGGAAAACCCTTTGGAGATCCAGCACTGCTGTTTTCAGAGCTGTCCAGGAGTTGTGGGAACTCTCCACCCCTGCTCATCCTCTGTGCATCATCTCCTACATGCTGCCCACCGCCTCAGGTGATGTCTCCCACCTGCCAGGTGTGTGCAGCTCCTCTCTGCAGCAGAATGGGGGGGAGCTGTCAGCCTGGCCTCTGGATTTATTCTCCCTGCTGCCCTTGAGAGCTACTCCTCCACTCTGTGGCCAGGGGACCTGCCATCAGCCAGCCAGCATTATTTTCAGCCCCCCCAAGGTTGTGGATAAATGGTAGCTGTGCCTTTCTCTCTGTTTATTCATCAGTCACCGAAGGCAGGGATGTTTGGATCCTTTAAAGCAGAGGGAAGTCAAAGCTCGCTGCGTGGGCTGGTAGGATGTGAAGAGTTGTGAAAAACCTGGCTAACCTTGAGATATTTGAGCTCAGCCTGGCATTTTGGGGGTTGTGATGGCCACCTAGACAAGTGGATAGAGACAGCTCTGGATTGTTCAGGCTCACATGGGATAATCCTGTGAGACGCAGAGGGGGGACAGTTCAAGAGTCTTTTGAGATCATCTTTTGGGTGGAGGAGGTTGGTGCAATTGATGAGGATGGGAATGCTGTTAGTTTGGGGTTTCCAGCTTTGGTGCTGCCACCTGTGAATGCAAAGATGTTTTTCTTTTCATGTGCTCTGCGATAGTGGTGGGGAATTGCTTTTCTCGAGGCTTTTGTGGGGACTTGGGGTATCATTTCCTTTTTTGACCCAGAGTTTTTTCTGTGTTTCATTGTAGGAAGACTTTCCCCTTGCTCCCTCCTGGCTGTGCTCATCACCCCCGTGTTTTATCCCAGCAGGCCTGGCTCACCATCATGTGACTTCTGGGCTAAAAGGTAAATGACAAAAGCCCAGAGACCGGAGCCTGATAAAGCTTTGTGTTCCAATCTGTTGGCGAGTACAGCCACGGAGAGAATTCAATTTGCATACATTTCCTACTCGGAATTCCTCTGGAGCTATTGGGAGTCGCCATAGCTAACACAGGCTCTGAGCTGTGGGGTTTATGTGCATGCAGAAACCACCCCTCTTTGCTTTCTTGGAAAGAGATTTACTGGAGCGTTTTTCATCTTATTGTCCACCCTCCTCCTCCTCCTCTCCCTGCCCATGGGGGGACTTCGTGCTGCTGTGGAGGCTCTTTGATCTGAGTTAATTCTTTGATGAAGCTTCACAAGATAATAGGAAAACAGAGCACTGCTCTGGGGACAATCCTTCCTGCTGGAAAAGAAGAAAGGTAGGAATTGTGCTGGCTTGGTGAGGTGGTGCAGCCCAAAGGCAAAGAGCCTCCCTTGCTGCCCCTGGGGCTGTACGTCAGTGGTGGACACCAGGATGCAGATTCTGCTCTGGGCTGGGGGGAAGTGTGGGAAAGGCTGGATGCTGGAGGGTGATTTGGATCAGCATGGGGGGAATCGGGGTGAGAAATCATCAAAGAGTGTGGGGAGTTGCCTGGTTGAGGGACATGGGCCCCATGGAACCTTCCTTGCTCCAGGAAGAGGTTTCGGGATCAGTGGTGGGGGACAACCCTGTGGCCTCGGCCAGTTGGGAGTGCAGCCCTTGTTGTGTCTCAGCCAGGGCTGCTGATAGAGGCACGTCTGGAAGTTTTAAAGCCCAGCTCTTCTTTCCCAAGGCCTGTTGGCTTCCCCAAGGAAATTGGAGAGGATGTAGCCATGGATTCGGCTCCTGCCACGTCAGACTCCTGTAGCTGATCCTCACCTCAGAGAAGCGACCGCCAAAAGAAGCTATGTGTGCCAGGGACCGCCCGGAACCACGGGATCTGCTCCCGTGGGAAAGTCACCGAGCTGCCTCTCGCTGGCCTTGGCATCTCCTCCTTCCCCTTCCCATGGTTGCTGCCCTGTTAATTGATTACTGCCCTGTTCAGCCGTTGCTTGTGGAGCTGAATGCGCCGAGTTACAGTGCGAGAGCGGAGAAAGGGAGCAGTGATTCCGAGCACCAGGCTCACATCTGAAAGATTACAGCACAATCTAATGAGCTCATTAATTTCATTTCATTAACCAAACACTGCTTGTGGAGAATGGCAAATATTTAAAGAAGCGCAGCAGGGTCAGAAACACATTTAATTAATGTTGTCACGTGGTGCTGAGAACAGGAGGGGGGAATAAATCCCGATGCTATACATTAACATCCATGGTGACTTCTCTTTTATATTGAATGTGCTGCTTGGGTGAAAGGCCTGCCTGGCTCCTGTGAGCTCAGTGCCTGAGCAGCTGGGTGTGTTTCCCCTTCTTCCCGGGGTCCATGGAAGCCAGGCAGTGCCGTTATCCCCTCTGGAAGGGAACGCTCCAGGCAAGAGGAGGGTGCTCCCATCATGGGGTGCGTGGCGGATGATGCCAGGTTCCCTGTGGTCCTTCTCCTTGCTAGGCCATGCCTACTGTGGTTATCACACTAAACCAGTGCTACCCTGAGCTTATCAGCCTCCTGCTCATCCGGCTGGGCACCCTGGGCGCCTCAGTGGGAGCGAAATCGGGACTGCACACAAATGATAGGGGAGAGAGGGTCAAATCCTCTCTCAGCCCCTTTGAGGTCTGGTGCACCTGGCGGTTTGTCGGGACTGGTATCAGGCATGGAGGTTACAAAGTGGATTCTCATCCCCTTCTCCCTCATCTCCAAGCGAATTTGGATCTGGGTTATTTTGGCACAAACTGTCTGCATATTTATTAATCTGTTGTGGAGGTGGGCTTTGCTAAAATCTCATTTTGATGTGGGGGTGGACATTTCATTTGAGGTTCTTCCGTTAGGGCTGCTGTGAAGCATCCGAGGAAAACTACAGATTGCTTTTCTGATTGTCCTGGTACACTCTGCTTCTTCGGGAAAATTGAATTAGGATGGATACCTGGACCTGAAGGTCTGGGTTTCTCACTGGCAAATTACTTCTGTGGTTCCAGTTCATGGAGCATCCCAGCTAAAACAATCTTGGAGGGAGTGGGGCTGGATTTTTACCCTGGGGTCTGGCAGCACTCTCGTGTTTCTCATGTACTTTGTGACATATCAAGATACTCTTAGCTCTGCTAAAGGGCCCTGATCTTGAGAGGGCCAGGACGGGGCCCTAATTTAGGGTAAGTGGTCAGCTGAGCTTGCCTGGGATCTTAGTAGGGCCAAGAGTGTGGTACCATGAAAATCTGCTTGGGCAAAACCAAACCTGCCTCAGGGCACCCCTTCATCCTGCCAGCAAACCTCAGGGCTTCACCCATTCCTTTGCAAGCCTCTCCTTGGAGCAGAGCTGTGTCTGTGCAGGCAGGACCACTTCTCCCTTGCCGTAAAGGCAAATGCTCTGTGCTTGGCAATGTTCCTGGGTGGCAACTCCAGCAAGTGCTGGTAATGCAGTACTGATGGCAGGGTGACCTCAAAGCAGGGGTGTAGCCTGGCTGGGCAGGTGGGGAGCTGGCAGGGCCGGGGGGGCTCTCATTCATTCCATAGCTGGAGGAAGCAGCCTGGCTCAAAGGCTGAGCACAAATGGTGAATTGCCCATGAATTATCCTTCGGTGACAGCTTTCTCCTCAGAGCCTGGCACTTCCATAGGCAATCACAAGCAGTGGGAGAAGGCAAAGAGCAGAAGGAGCTGCTCTCCTTTGGCTCTGCTCTGTGGCAGCTCTCACATTACCCCATCGCTCACCCCTTGCCTTGTCATTACTTGATTCCTCATTATTGCAATAAAATGAAGCCGTGCTTCAGGCTCCCGACTTCATCCTCCAGCACACAGCACTAACCCAGGTGGCTTGAGGCCAGGTGCTTCCCACAGGCTCAGCTGCTGGGAGCAGCTCTGGGAAAAACCTGCTGCTGGGATGGAGGGGTGGGCAGCTGCCCGGGGCAGAGAGGTCTCAGCACCACTCTGGAAGCACACACGCCCTCGTGTGCCAACAGAACAAGGGGTTTGTCCCCCTGTGCTGGGGACCCAGCAGTGCAGGTGGCCCAGAACAAGGGATTTCTCCCCCTGTGCCGGGGACTCATCTGTGCTGGTGGCTCCGATGGCATCCCCTGGTGAATGCCAAGGATCAGCTGCCATTGCTGCTCCCTACGGAAGAGCCCACAGTGCCCATCACTGCACTAAGGCTGGAGAGAGGCAGAAACACCTGGTGTGAATTCCTGGTGGTTGTTTGGGTCCAACCTTCCAGCTCTCCCCGAGGGAGAGCAATGGATGAGCGGAGCCTGTGTCCTTGGGTGGCAGCTGCTGTCCCAGGGAGCCCTGTGGCCCCTGAGCATGTGATTGGTGCCCAGGAGGCAGAGAGTGACAATTTCCATGGTGAGTGGGCTGGAATGTCCTTCCCATTCCTGACATATGGCTCTTGGGCAGGCCCAGCTTGTGCTTCGCGCTTGGCTGGGTGGTCCTAATATTCAGCTCAGCATGGGAAGAGGCAAAATCCCTCACTTTTCCTCGGGAAGAGCGATAGCCTGGTGTGACCTGGGGAAAGGTCCCTGCAGGTCCAGCCCAGCTACAGGACAATGGTGTTTGCCTGGGCTGAAGTCAGGGGCTGGAGCAGGAGGTGAGAGCTGTGGGGAACCTGGCAGGACTCAGCCAGTTTGGGCAGCCTTGCCAAGCCTTGGAGCTGGGATGCTGGGAGCGTTTCCGTGCTCCTGGTGACACTCATCGCCCTTTCCCAGGAGGATCTGTCTTTGTCCTGGCTTTGCAGCCGGGAGCAAGACACCCACTGCATCCTGCTGAACCTCTTCTCATCCCTTGGAAGAAAATCCCTTCTCCTGCCTGGAATCACTGGGACAGAACCTCGGGTGGCCAAGGAAGGAGCTGCGCCCTTCGGCCACTGCCTCGAGGGTTGGGCTCTGCTGCTCTGCCCTTGGCAGGGATTAAAGCAGCGCTGCCCCATGGCTTCCTGGCTCCTGAAAAAGCCAGGTCACACCAGGGATGTGACAGATTGGCTGCTGACCTGGAAGGATATCAAATGGAGGGATTTGTCTTTTGGAGGGGACTTGTCCAAGGAACTCGTGGGTGCAGAAACAAAAAAGCTTTCCAAATACCAGTGCTGTCTGTTCTGCTGCTCCTCAGAGGAAGGAAGTGGAGTGAAAGAGCACCTGACAGCAAAATGCCCCCTGAATCATGACTATTTCCCAGAATTCCCATTCTCAGCCTCTTTGAGGAAGTGTTTGACCATCTTTGAAGGTGTTTTCTGGTTCACTAGTGTTATCTGTGAACTGATTTTCTTGCCCTACTCTCTGAGATTCGGCCCATGACCAAAAGTTTGGTTACCGCTTTTATACTCCAGACCCTTGAATCCCTGACAACTGGCCAGCTCAGGGAAGTGGAAAAACCTTTTATTTTAAACCTTTCCAGCAATATTGACAAATCAGAATGTTCACAGGATGAGGAAAAAACCCCCAGTTTTACCAGTAGGAAGGCAAAAGGCAGAATGTCAAACTAAAAAAGTGGAATTTGACAGAACTTAAAATAATATTTTTATGTAGTTACTATTTTTTGTCTTTTCAGAGTGAGAGAGATTCCCTGCTCGTGAGCTGAAAGGTAAAGATTTTTTCCCAGCTCCAGTAGTGGCACCTTCTCTGCTGTCAGAATTGATGGTTCAGATTATCAAGATACTTCAGGCTTCAATACTTGTGCTCCCTTAATTGAGGTATTACAGATACTATGGATTTCTTTTTAGTACATCCTTTACTTTTTGTTGTTTTCCATGGTTCAGTGGTTGCTTCCGTGGGTGAACTTAGAGTTCTACCCAGAAGGTAAACAGAAATCCCTAAATAAATAAAAAAAAAAAAAAAGAAAGAAAGAGAGTCTAAATATAAATCTGTCAAAATCAGACTCTTCTTTCTCTGCAGCAGTGTTGAAGGGAAACAATCGATTGCATCCAGAGAGGGAAGTGAGGGCCTGGGGGGAATTTCCTCCTCATGGCTGTCGGGGTGGGAGCTGGCAGCCGAGGGGCTGGGTGTCCATCGAGAGTGTGGAGACAGATCCATGGACTGTGGAGGAAAACCATGTGGGAGAAGTCATGACTCGGCTGAACTCTTGAGCAAAAACCCTACAAGCTTCCGTGGATTTCACCCATGGCAGGGAAAAGGAGAAAGGAAAGTTCTTTTTTGCAGTTTGGCCCAGGAGTTTACTTGTCCTCCAAGCCAACTTATTGGAAGATGCAGAAGATCCAGTTTCTCTGTTGCTGGGAGATGTGCACTCAAAGGCACAGACAGCTTTGGGAATTCTTGTCATTTCCAAAAGTCAAAGAAACTGGATTTCCAACAAAAACTTGGCATCACTTTTGGTGGTCACTCAATCTGTAAAACACCGTGCTTTCCTTCTCCAGCTCTTCCAAGTCTTCCTCTTCTCCATATACACTCTGGCAGTCATTCCAGTTCATGGAATGTTGGGCTGTGGCTGAAGTATTTCAGTCTTTACTTCTTTTTTACCAAGGAAGGAGAAAAAAATTCTTTTTGTTTCTTATGGAAAAGTTGAGAAAAAAAATGGTTTTCATTAGAAATTCCCATGGGGAAGGAATAGCAGGCGGAATCCTGTTCTCTGACTAACTCTTGTTTCAAACACTGAGGCAGAGTGAATCTTTTATAAGCTGTTTTAAAGCAGGGATTGTAAACAGAATTGTCCATGAAAATGGAGAACGTCTTGCACATCCTAAAAAGTGCCGGGCTGCTGTTGTGCAGGGGCTGCTCCTGCTCCACCTCCTCTGATTAAACACCAACACGCTGCGTTTAAGCAAGGCCTCCAGGCAGCTTTCCATATTCATGAGACAAGGGCTTTACCAGGAAAGGCGGCTTTTTGGGGGAATGTCAATATGAATATTACAGTCCCTCCGCTCTTTGTATTGTCCCCTAAACTGCCAGAGTGAAATTGTAGGAGATAATGTACAATTAAGCTGTCACTGAAGTGCCTGGAGCCGTCTGCAGGAGCTTTGGAGAGAGATCCTTCTAGGAACAGCAGGGCTGCCTGCTCCCACCTCTGCTGGGCTTCAAAGATGGGCTGAAAGCTGCATTTCACCCTGAGTGTGTGTGAGGCTGTCTGAGACTCGGGAGTGACGTGTTCTCCTTGTCCTCTTCGGCCAGGAAAGCATGGCAGATGTTGGGAGTGGAGCTTCCAGAGGAGCAAGAAGAGGAGATCCTAAAATCTTTCAGGAATGACTCAGGATGACTCAGAGATATTTTGTATCATCCTAAGGACATGGAAACACATCTCCTGCTCCTCTAGCTGGTATGGATTGGCTTTGTGGGGGTGGACAGCTTGAACCATCTTGCCTGGTTCCTCCTTGCACAAGGACCAGATTTGGGGTGCAGTTTTGGGCAAAGGAGTTTTTGGGCTCGGGAGTGAGGGGTTTGGACACCGCTGAGGTTTTGGAGAGGGAACCCTTCTCTCATCACCTGCTGCGTTTCTTGGTTTAAGTCACTGATAAGTTCTGTGAAGGACTCCGTGGTGATGAAGTGGAGGTGAGGCTGTGACATTTTGCAGCCCTGAGGACAGGCTCCTCTTGCCTCTTTGGTTTTTGTGAGCGATGTCCCCACTTGGAGGTAAATAATATTTTTCATTCTATTTATTATTAATCTCCCCCATGTAACACTTAAACATGCTCAATATTTAAATCCCATGCTCTGGAACGGCCAGAGCTGGGGGAGCTGCTGAGCCTGGGGCAGCACTGACAGGAGTGGGAGAGCAGGATGGGGAAGGGTTTAACTGCCTTGTCGGTGCTGGGATGGGTCAGCCTCCTCCTTGCCACTGGGAATTGCCAGAGTCTGTCCTCTGAGCTGTTCCAACTGGAAGGAGGATGGTTCCAGGGCTGGCATTTATTTAGGATCCCTACGGAGTTGCCACTTGCAGGGATTGCTGACCCACAAGGTCTCCTTCCCTCCTTTATTCCCCCCCTCTGAGAAGATAAAATCCACTCATGCTTGACAGGCCCACTTGTATAACAGCATGGAGCCAGGCTAGTGCCTGGTGGGGCTGGGATCACACAAGTTGGGGATGAAGCCCCTTTTCAGCTGTGCGGTGCCAGAGGGTTGGGAAGACCTTGCAGAGAGGGGCTCCTCTGCCCCATGCCAGGCATGGTCAAGCTGCCCAGGGCTCTGTTGAACCTCATTCTCTCCTTCTCCCAGGGCAGGAAGCTGATTTGCTCACTTGTGAAGTGCTGGGAGGACGGCTGGGCTCCAAACCCTGGCTCCTGGTGAGCCAAGACGAAGAGATGCGGAAGAGTGGTGGATAAGAAAAGCCTTCTGTTGCCAAGCAGAGCAGTTTTATTGCAAGCCTTAACGTTATTTATTGCACTTTCCAAGAGCCCCAGAGCCAGATTTCATGCAGTTCAGTTGTCACTAAAAGGCAAATGTACAGTTCTGGCCCTCCTGGCCTTGTTGACATCCTGGGAAATGAGATTCCTGAGCGGCAAAGAGCCAGCAGGCAAATACCCCTCCTCAAAGCGTGCTGTCTTCAGACCCCAGAGCAAAACCTGGCACTTGGGAATCTGTGCTTGGGTTCATTGGTACTGATCATCTGCCCAAATTCTTCCTGTGTTGTTCAGGCTTTCTCTGAGACCCACAAGGCTTGGCCTGAAAATCTCTTATTCAATGGCATCGATCTCGTGGTAGCGAGCTGTTCCATTTAATTGTTTTCTCTTTGTTTCCCTGGGCGTTTTCACTCCTTCCCTGGCACGTAAGCCTGTCCTTGCTGGTCAGAGTATCCCCAGGTGGGGTCCCCTGGCCAGCAGGGCTGGATGTGGCTGGGGAACATCTCCGGGAAGGGCGAGGAGAGGAGCATCCCTCCATGAGCCCTGTGGGCAGTGTTTCACAGAGCGGTCTTTGTGCTGACAGGAGAAGAATAGTAGGACTGTAAGCCTGTGGCTTTTTCCCAAGGGATGTGGGACGAGGGGATGTCCAGGGAGCAGTCACAGTGAGCCTGAGGCCGCTGCTGGGCATTGGAAAAAAGGAGAAAAAGTGTCTGCTCTTGTCTTCTGTGTTTTTTTCACCGCCGTTGCCATTAAGATAATTAAATCAGAGGTTGTGATTGCGGCTGGGGATGGAGAAGTGTCAGACAGCCGTCCCTGGGCGGGGTCGTTGTACCTTCCTTCCTCCCACAAATGCCACCTCCGAGCAGGCATCCGGCCTCGCTCCTCTTTCTGTTTAATTTACGAACAAATAATTGCAGCGGCGGAGGATAAATCAGGCGGCTCCGGGTGACGCTTTGAGCCGGCTCGTCGCTCTCCCTTTATCCCGATGCCTGGCAAAGCGTGCAGCGTTCCTCCCTCTGCCCCCTCCCTCCCGCTCCCCCAGCGCCAGCCTGCAGACCTGCCCCGTCCTTTCCGTCCCTGCTGGGGGTTGCTGTCCCGGGCCACACGAGTGAAAGCATTCCCGAGGCTGAACAAGGCTTCTCGAGGGAGGGCGCGCAGTGGGAACGGCGCAGGGGGAGCGTTTATTATCCTTTACAGACTCGGGCGACTGCACTCTTTGGGGGAAGATTTCTCTGGCATGGTTTTGTGGTTTTCCTTCCAGCGCTGTGGTACTGAAAGATGCTGGGAGCACAGGGTAGGGTGTGTGTGGGGGGATGCTCTGTGGGGCACGGCAGGGCTTTGGCACAATCAGATGTGGATTTACGGTCCTTTTCCCCTCAGAGCCAACAGGTATTGGTAAAGGAAAGATTTCCAGGTTTATGTCAGCTAAAATCAGAGGCCAGGGCTGTTGTCCTGGGCACGCAGTGGTGTGGAGATGCTTTTTCCAATGCAGACAGGACTTCTGGCAACACTGGTCCTCACAGCAAGGAGCAAAACCTTTTCCTGACCCAGCTACGGAGGCGAGAGGGTGGGTCTGAGGATATCGGGAACAGCCTGGGATGCTGGAGGCTCCCTCAGGGATTTGTTGTGTTTCTCAGCCCACTGTTGGTCTCTATTTTACCCCAAGCAGAGCTCGTCAGTGCCCAGCATCCCTCACCCAGTGCCTGACAAAGCATGGAATGAGCTGGCAGCAGAGCCAGCCCAGGTGTTAATCGTTTGCCAGTTGGATTTTCCCAAGGCCTGTTGGATGTGACTGTTCGGTGCAGGTGCCACTTGTTCAAGCATGAGACACGTCAGACACATCTGACATCAGCCTCAGAGCAGCTGGGAGGGTGTGAGGCCGTCCCTCCCCCAGCACCCACCTGGGACCTCGACAGAGCAGCTCGTTGCACCTCTCCAGCAGAGGCTGTTTGCATCCTGCACCCTTTCCACCGGCAGTTCCCCATCCCAGCAGCTATCCCAGCTCCCGTCTGTCCTGCACGATCCCAGCTGTGCTGCCATGTGCTGCTCATGCTCCAAATGCTTCTTCTGTAGCTGCTGGATGGGAGCAAGAGCAGGAGAGAGGGGTGGCCACACCCTGTGGAATGGAGCCAAAGGGGAATTTGTGTGTCTGCAGCTTCCCAGGGTGTTCCTGCCACTGCTGTGGTGTTACTGTAGTAACAAATGCATGGGAGAAATAAATGGGATTGGGAGATTTGTCCGAGAGAGCTGGAGAGGGACTTCTGGCAAGGATGTGAAGTGACAAGGCAAGGAGGGATGGCTTATAGCTGTAAAGGGCAGGTTGGGATGGCATATTGGGAAGGAATTGTTCCCTGGAGGCCCTGGCACCGGGTGCCCAGAGAAGCTGTGGCTGCCCCTGGATCCCTGGCGGTGTCCAAGGCCAGGCTGGATGGGGCTTGGGGCAGCCTGGGACAGTGGAAGGTCCTTAAGGTCCCTTCCAACCCAAACCATTCTCAAATCCTGTGATTTGGGAGCTGAAAAAGGGATTGTGTGAGGCCATGTGACACCCAGCCAGATGTGTGCTGCTGGCTGCCCTTCCTCGGGACCAGCCAGCCCCCCCTGGAGCATCCTTTAATGGGCTGGTGATTGCTCCAAGTGCTGTAGAATGTGTGGAACAGAGCCAGGAGAAGAGCTCTGGGACAGGGGAAAGGGCACGTGGAGACTTTTGCACCGATACTGATCCACCCCAGCTGAGGGATATTCAGATGTTGGAGGACAGGTCACAGCAGCAAAAAGATGTGTTGCTCTGGGAACATCTTTGCTCATGAGTACTCGGGAGCCAATCCCAGCAAGGAGTTGGTCTCTCCGAAACCTAGGCATGCTCCTGCAGCTGGGCCACAGCCACCTGCCAGGCTGGAATGGCAGGCTGGGGATTGTCTGATCTGACAGCGGGTTTGTGGCTCAAACCCACCTGGGACCTCGACAGAGCAGCTCATTGCACCTCTCCCAGGAGAAGGAGAGAAATACTTGCCTCTAATCTCTATTCCTACTCCAGGGCTTTGCATCTAATTTTGCAGTTCTGTATAAACTTTGATATTGCTGGATGGTGTTCTCTGGGAGTTGCATCTAAATCTAGAAACACTCTGTAAAAACACTCTGCATACATTTCTTGCTTTTAGTTATTTTTTTAACCCTGAGCCAATCCGTTTTGGGTGAAGTTCTGGGCCACATTAGACTTCAGCTTCAGGAAACAGGAGAAATGCATGATGTCATCAATTGTGTGCCATCACAGGCTCTTGAAATGCCATCAGACTTGCTAAATATTCAGTGTATATTTTCTGTCTCAACAGACTGTGTTGGCTGAAACTGCTTATGCAAATGAAAAGCTGTACCTCTTCAATAGATTGTTAGGAGCTGATCCTGAATAATTGGGGTTGAACGGAGCAGTAGGTGGGAGAAGTCAGCAGAGGCAATAATTAATCAAGTGGCTTCTTGTCTAGGCTGGCTGTGGATCCCAGAAAACCCTCTGTGGAAACAGGACAGGCTCAGTGGAGCCTGATGTTCCTCCCCAACCATTGCAAACGCCTTGCAGGAGCTCAAGCTATGCAAAAACCCTTTTTTAGGTTTTGCCCAGCAGCTCCCAAGGGAAGCCTGCTAGAAAGTCTCAGCATGTCTTTCTAAACTGCTGCTTATATTAATTCCCAGCTGCTCTGTTCATCAACGGGAATGGTTCTTCCCCCCCCTATTTTCCTCCCTCCCTTTTCCCTTCTCCAGCCCTCCAGGTATTTCCAGGCCCCAGCCATGTCCCTTCTTGGCTTTTGTTTTGCTGGACTAAGTGAGCCGAGCTCTTTTCATCTCCCCTCAAAAGGCAAAGCTGTTCCTTGCATCACTCGCTATTTTTGCAGGTCTTTTTGATCTGGAGTGGACCCAGTGTCCCAAATCAGAGCTTTGAAAGATGACAGTGCCCTTCCCATTGAGATGTTGGATGCTGGGATGGGGGGTGCGAGAGCAAGGAGCCCACATGCCAACCACAAGCCCCAGAGGGAAGCGCAGCACTGCCAGAAACAAGAGGCAAGGAACTTATTTCATGCTCAGGCAAGTCCCTGATAAAGGAAGAATTTTTCTTGTTGTAAAATGGGATATAGGCAGAAAAAGCAGAATTGCTTCATCTGGGTGACTGTTAAGAGTTAATCGATAAAATAACAGTTTCCACCTTTTTATGAGAAATTAGCTGATTAGAAACTTGATTAATGGGATGATTTTTCATGAGTGTAATTAAAGCACTGCATGGCTTCTCGTGTAATTGATATTTAATGCCTACATGGAAAGCAGCTTTTCTATAAGGAACAGTGTTGGGTTGTATTTTTTTTTTCAATTAAGCACCTGTGGGTTGGGCAGAGGAGAGGCCAAGGGGCTCACCAACAATGGGGGAGGAGGGAGAAGAGGATGGGATGCACCTGGTCAGGACATTTCTAGAGAAATGGGAAAATTTCAGTGTTTCAGAGCCATGCAGAAGAGGATAAGAGAGCTGGATTGGAGCCTGTAAGCAAGAGAGACAGTGGGTTTTCTTCTGAGAACAGAGGTCTGATGAGTCTAAGCTTCAAAGAACCAACAGAAAACCTAGAAACAGCAACCCAACTTCTCTTGGAGGAGGACAGGAGAGCAGGGATTCTCTAATCCTTCCAGTATCCCTCTGACACTTGGTGAGAAGTTCAAGGGAACTCAGCAAAGGTGTGGTGGTGCTTCTTCTCCTGTTGTTCTGTTCCAGGTCTGGCACTGGGGAGGCCTCTTCAGCCAGGCATGGTGCCTTTGTGTGTGCTTGTCCTGGAGGAACGTCCCTTATGGACTTTGTCTGTAAAATCTTGGACCATTTCCCAAGAGAGGCAGTGAAGCCTTGGCCAAGCTGGAAGATTTTTCTGGAAGATCTGCTGCAGCCCAATGGGAAAGAGTATCTATCTTGTGTTCCCAGGGCATCAGAATCCATAATTCCTGTGGTCTTCCCTGGCCTTGAGGTCCCTTAACCCTCCAGCTAAAATGAATGTGTTGGATGTCACAGAATCCCAGAACGGGTGAGGCTGGAAGGGACCGCAGTGGGTCCTGGAATATCCCCAGTGAGGGAGACTCCCCACTCTCTCTGGACAATCTGTTCAGTGCTCAGTCACCGCACAGGAGAAGTTCTTCCTCCTCTTTATCTGGAACTTCCTGGGCATCAGTTTGTGCCTGTTGCCTCTTGTCCTTGTGCCCCAGTCCCTTTGCCTTGCAGCTTCTCTGGCAGTGAGTGCGGCCTGTGCTCATGTGAAAAAGACCTGGTCCAAAATCTGGGACAGGCTCAGTGCCAATTTCAGCAGTTTTTTGGCAACGATGAAGGATGTGAAGAGATATGATGGAGGAACAGAGCACTGCCAAGTGTCCACACACAGCTTTTTGGGCTGCAGCTCACACGGAGTTACATAATCCTAGATTACTGGGACATTCCAGTACCTGAAGGAGATGACAAGTAAAATGGAAAGAGGGGACATGGGGACATGGGAAATGGCTTCAAACTGACAGAGAGTAGGTTTCGGCTGGATGTTGAGACGGAATTCTTCCCTGTGACAGAGGTGAGGCCCTAGCACAGGGTGCCCAGAGCAGCTGTGGCTGCCCCATCCCTGGCAGTGCCCAAGGCCAGGCTGGACAGGGCTTGGAGCAGCCTGGGACAGTGGAAGGTGTCCCTGCCCATGACAGTGGTAGAACTGGATGAGCTTTAAGGTCCCCTCCAACCCAGGCCATTTCATGACTCTGACATCCTGTATGAATCTCCTCCACTAAAGAGAAGATGTTTGGTCCTGCTCACCATGTCCTCTGTCCCTTTTAACTAGCAGCATTAATCTAGATTTCCTTCCCTGACAGAGGTTTCCAGCCCTCACTGCAGGGAAGCTGTGAGGGATCACACCAGTGGATGGGCCTGAGGCTCACTCCTCTGGAAAAGCAACTCCAAATCTCCTCCCATCCCCTATTTTGCCTGTGTGTTGGGCAGCACGGGCAGCAGCTGTGCTGGGAGATCAGAAACCCGCTACTGATGCATTACGAACATTTTGTTTTGTTTTCCTTTTCCTCAGAGCGAGAGTGTTGGAAGGTGGGAAGATGGTGCTAAATTGTGCTTCTTGCACGTCTGTTGAATTACAACATGTCTGAGTGACCTCCCCAAAGAGTCAGACAGGCCTTGGCACAACATCATAACTCTCAGGCACTCAGAAATGCACACAAACACTCTGGTGCACCGGCAGGAATTCCAGACCTCACATGCTGTGTGATGGATGCTGCTGGGGGGCCCAGCAGCTGCCCACATCCATAGGAGAAGGCCTCTCCTCTTTTGTCCGGGAGCAAAATGTTAATGAATTCCTCTGGAATGGCAGAGGAATCAGTGGTGGGTTGCAAAGCTGATAGCCCTGATTGCTTCTGAGAGAGATGCCCTGGAAACCCTTGATGGCCCAGGCCAACCTGCAGGCTCTTTTTGCCTTGCAGTCAGAAACAGCAAGAAAGCTTCAGCATGGAAAGTTTGCTTGTCATTTTTATCCTAAAGCAATGGAATGTGTGGGATATGCCAAATCTGTTCTGTTAGAATTCTACTAAATCCTCTTTTTTTTTCTTTTTATTATAAGCTGAGCGTGCATACAAATCTTTATTTTCTCTAATTGTAAACCAGAAATGTTTTCACTCTGGCTTCAGATGACATTCTTTTAAAAGTTAATTCCACCGAAGAAACACTTTTATCCCGAAGCATCATCTCTGAGTGCTGACTTCTTGTTTTGGTAGAAAATATTTCCTTGTCTCACTGCAAGCTTGGAGATGGCAGCATTTTTGAGGGTTGTGGTGTATGATTCAAATTCCAAAATGTCTGTTTCTGGGAAAGGGTGGACCCTCCCAGTATTCCTGCAGCTCTTTCCGTGGGCAAACTGGGGAGCGAAGCTTTACATCATAAGCATGTGTGTTGTGCTGTTAACCCTGGTGTGGCCACAGTGAGAGACCCCAGGGAGAAACAGTCCCTTTGGACTGAAACTGCGTCTTACCTAAGAGTGTTAATTAAAATTGTGGCAGATTTAGTCTGGGCATAACTGCAGTTACTTGGTTCCATTCACCATCCCTCCCTGGCTGGCACTGCTACAAGAGCTCACTGTCACTGGTGGAGGGACCACTTCCACATCCCGGAGGTTGCTCCTTAATCTTATTTGGATAGCTGGCAGATGGACAGGCTGTCGCTGCCTCCCCTTGCCGACATCAGAACAGTCTCAGTGCTCCTTACTCTGGCGTTTGTGCTCACACCAGAGCACGCTTTGAAATGGGTTGGAATCTCACTGTTTGTGTGCCAAAGCTTGGCTTGGGATGGCTGTTTCGAGGGAGAAACTTAGCTAAAATGGCCACAAGTGTAACTCCAGCTGTGTGGAAATGTCACCTGTGAAGCAGCCTGTGGCAGTGTGTGTGCAGCTGCCAGGATCTGGGAACAGATCTCCTGTCTGTGAGGGCTCCAGCACCGCGGGGGCTGCGCTCCGATGGGGAAACCCTGGCTGTGGAAAGCATTAGTGGTACGAGCCCTTGCCAGCTATCCATCAATTGCTGATGAGAAACAGGTTCAGTGGTCTCCCTAAAATAATTCCCGAGGGCTTGTGTCTCCCACAGAAACTGGGGATGGTGCAGGCAGACTGTACCTCACCAGATGTGGGATGAGGAGGCTGAGCTGGCTGTCTCAGCTGCTGCTCCTCTCATTTATTGATGTGGTGTCCTTGGGAATGTGGTTCTCCTTGGGAATGTGGCTCTCCTTGCTGCTGGGGGACAGGGAGTCATTAAAGTATTTTGAAGGAGAGCAGGAGAAACCGGAGAGCACATGGAGCTGGGCTCAGAACTGATCTCCAAGATGTGTTTCGCAATCCTTGTAATGAGCTCCCGCATCTGTTGCCTACCTTGATCGAATTCTTCCAGGGGTTTTCCTCTCATTTTTGGGTTCAGCCCATGGACAGGAGCGTTCTGATCTGAAGTCCAGATGTTGGAGAGCAGATGTGTCGCCCTGAGATGGCCCAGAGGGCTCATCCAGGTACTTGAATTACTGCTCTGTGATTAATTACCATGAGCACCTCTGTGCATCTCTTCCTATTTCCAAGGCAAGGTTATTCCATGGGAGGTTGCTTGGCTCTGTTGGCTCACACGTAGTCGTGGCTGAGCCGTGGGTGCCTTTGATCCAGTAAAACCTCTGTGCGTTTGCTCTGCTACCATTTTCGAGGGCCAGCTCAGAACAATTTGTGCACATCCTCAGTTTTCCTTGGAGGAATATGGCAGGGACAGGACAGGCTGCCTGGCCCTGCGCTTCCAGCACAGCCACGCTCGCTCGTGCTTTGGCAGCGAGCAGGGGATTCCTCACTGATCACAACGCAATGAGAGGGAAGAACAAATTAATTATAAAGATTAAAAAAAAGTCCAGCCACTTTTCATCTTCCAAAGTGCCCATTTTCTGAACTATTCCTCCAAATTATCATCTAGTTGGATTTCTTCTGTTTCCTCAATGCTGTTGTTGTTCTGTGGATTCCACGTCACTCAGCAAATGTCTCCCCTCTCCTTCCAGCCAACTTGCACAATACATTACAATTACACAATTACGCCGTTGTAATCAAATAATTAAGTTGCACATTAAACACGCATTAGAACTCACAAAGGAAGGAGCTTCAGACATGGGCATGGAATAGGAGGGAGTGAGCCAGGCAGAATTGGTACTAATTGCATCTTGCTTTTAACGACTCAAGGACTCTGGGTTTTTGGTCTCAGGTGGCAAAATGACAGTGGACTGAGGCTGCTGAGGTTTAAATAAGCAGGCAGGTTTAGTGAGCGACTTCCCTGTGGAGAGAAACAAGACTCGGTGACCAAACACACCCAGAAAGAAAAAGGGAATAATTGGGAAGCCTATTGGATTCCAGTCTATTGAAATCCACTTTAACTGAAGCTCAGGATCAGCTCTCCCAGGAAAAGGGGGGCACCTGTCCCTCACCAGAGTGGGACTCAGCAGGTCTGGCAGCAGAAGGCTGTGAAGTCTTTGGGATGTCATTATTTTAGCAGTGGGGTTGGGATGTCTTTGGGGTGTCAATATCTGTGCAGTGGGGTTGAGATGTCTTTGGGGTGTCGATATTTTAGCAGTGGTAGGGGAGGAGTAAATGAGTTGGTGGATAAGTCGTAGATGTGGGTGTTTTCTCCTTTTTCTGTTTGTTGATAGAGGAAAAATAACACCAAACAGACCCAGATCGGTGTTCTGGCCTCATCCTGACTCTAGTTTGATCCCACTCAGAGCCTCGTGGCAGGTGGGCAGTTGGGATTCTCCATTCAGAGTAGATCCCAGAAGCAAAATCTGTGGTGCCACTGCTTCTAATTCAAACCCTGCGGGATGAGGTCTAGGACAAAAGAGAGACCTGGGCTGGTCATGCCATGACTAAACAGCAGAAATCTGCTTTTTCATACAAATTTGTGTGAAATTTTCAAAGGATTCTGTGTGAGTATTGGACAAAACCCCTCTTCTGATGTCTACCAGAGCTGGGGAGTGGCAGAAGGAGCTGAGGTGACATGGCTGCTTTCCCACCAGGTTTCAGAAGTGGGCTGGAGAACAACCAGCAGACTTCAGCTGCATTTCTGCAGCAGTGACTACAGTCTAGGGAGCCTAGAGGTCAAATATGAGCAGAAATTGCAGGCACAGACGAAGGACTCCGGAGAACAAGAGCAAATGTGTGCCCAGTTTGCTATGCCAAGTAAAGGGGTCTATGTGGTCGGTCTTTGCAAGTAGGGTCACGGTGCCTTCCTAAAAATTTGGTTATTAGGCCTCTAAGAATTTCATTTTTAATGGGAACTTTAATCTTGTAATTAAAAGCCGATGTTTGTGCTCAGTAATTGCACAGAGGGGAGAAGGAACATTCTCTGCTGCATGAATCAGCACTGGAAGGGGAGGTGTGTTTATAAATCAGGAACCAGCAAGCTGCAGCAGCCTGGAAGGCTTCCTCCTTCCAGTGTGACCTATGGGATGATGTGTCTTCGGCCTCTCGGGAAATCCAAGTGGCTGAGGGCAGCAAGAGCCAGCTGGGGAGTGAGGAGATCAGCTGAGGTCCATCAGGCCACTTGTCACTCTCTGGTATCGCTCCCATCGCCCCACACTCGCCATTCAGGGAATGTGCAGAGCTCTCCTGGGATTCCCACCATGCCACTGTTGTGTCCTATGGCCTGTTCTAGAGTCCTGCTGGAGCTGTGGCCCCTCTCCTTGCATAGAGCTGTCCTTGTGCCCCCACACAAACTGTGCCTATCCCAGGTGGAAAAAGGTCACAGCAGCATCTCCACTCCGAGAGCTGGGAAGTGGGGAGGGAGGGGTGGTGCAGGAATGCAGAAACTCCAGCCACACTTCAGCACCATATTTTCCCCTAAAAATGAGGAGAAAACCCAGTCCTGCAGACTCTTCACAAATCTCTGCTTTGAGCACACATATTCATGCTTGCATTAAAAAAAAAAAAAAAGCTGAGCTTTAGGAAAAAAGCTCTTTGATGTATTAAATCTGATTGACTGGGTTCCTGGAGCACGTATAGACTTCACACAATGCAAATGGTGCTGATTAGATACGATGGTGTTTAAAAAGAAAAAAGCCCAGCCATAGAAAGAAGATGCAATTGGATTAGCAGATCCAAGGCTATAAGTGCAGATCGAATGGGCTATAAACAGTTTAAGGCTTGGGAGAAGGCCAGTGCTGATGAGTGTTCATTTACAGTCCACTGTGCTGGCTCTCTAATCCAAGAGGAGAAGGCAAGGAAGAAGAGGAAAAAAGTCTGGGAAGGGTGATTTTTCACACCGAGACCTCATCGGGTCATCTTCAAAGATTTCTGGGTATCTCTGCATCCACCTAATATTGTATATATACTTAAAAATAAAAAGATATATCCGTATGCAGCCACTGAAACCCCAGAGGCGTGTGTTTATTCAGCTCTCCTACCCCTCTTGGCTGTTTATGTGTGCATCTGTCTTGTCTGAATCTTGTTCTTGTGCCCACATCCAGGTGAATTGCAGGAGATCCCTGAGAGAACCACCAAGGCACCTCTCGCTCTTACACCTTGAGTGTGGCTTTAAAAACAACACTCTCAATCACTCCTCACTGGGGTTTCCTTTTGCGTGCAGCCAATGGAGTCTCCTTAAGAATTTCTGAGAGTTTTTCTGGGTGCAGGAATTCATTGCTTGACTCCTTGGAGCGTTGCTGGCTGGAGAGGGCTGCTGGAGGCTTGTGTGAGTATTCCTGTTTTCCTACAGCACTGCTTCTGGGAGTCCAGTGTTTATGTAACTCCTATTAAAGCAAAAAGGGATTCTGAGGAGAAAGGAAGAAGAAAAGCCTGAGAGCTGAAGCTGGATGTACTCTGAGGTCATGAAATCAGACCAAGTGCCTGTCCCCAGGCTTTTTGGATAGCGAGTGATGGGACTGAATTCCCACGGGGTGACTGTGGAGATGTCCATGGGGGCAGATCTTCATGTCCCTGCTGTCTGAAATATTCATGAACTTCCTTTTCAGAGAGAAAAATCCCCAGCAAACAGTAAATAATTGCCTGACACATGGAACCAAGGACACTTTCTTTCTTCTGAGGACGGTTTTGGCTTTTGTTTAACAGCACCTGCAAATCTGAAATACCAGAACCCTTTGCAGAGGGGGATTTCTGGTTGCCTGAATGGTTTTGATCCTCTCTGTAAATCTGTGTGGAGAGACATTTTTCTCACTGCTCTTTATTTCCTACCCTGATTTCTAACCTGCCTTCTCATTTGTTTTATGTTCCTGTCCTTCACCGGGGGATGGCATCACCTCCTAACGCAGCGGGGTCTGCTAATTCTGTTATTTGCTCTTTCCTTCTTTTTCCAGCTCGTTAATGAAGAGGTGACAACAGCCGGGTCTGGGAGGGATCTCTGCCGAGCCCACCAGGCACATCTCCCCTTGCTGACATGCTGCTGTTTGTCACTTTGCCTTGTTTATGGTACCTCACTCCCTTCCTGAAGCACACACCTTTTCTCCTGTCCAAGTCAATTTGAACAGAGCACCAGCATGATCTTTCCTGGGATGCTGGCTCAAATGTGTTTCTAAAGCTGAAATACAGTTTTCTGCTTCAGCTGGATGGAAGAATGGAGCATGTTGGACCAGGGAGAGGCTGAAAGGTCAGTGTTCTGATTATTGCAGGCCATGTTTGTTGTTGAGGATGGCTCAGCCTTGGGAACCCTCTCTGGCATGCGTCCCCACCCTGGTGGTCTCTGCTCTCAGTAGTGGCACTGGCTGCAGCTCTTGGCCACAAGCAGCTGCTGAGGTTTGACAGGGACAGCCCTCCCTGCTCCTCAGTGTGCCCCTGGCAGGATGGGCTGTCCCAGGGCAGTGGCAGGCAGGGAACCTCTGTGTCCTGCAGATACAAGCTATAGCCGGTCTTGGAGCAAGCAAAGCTAAGAGGAAACGTTCTAAAACAGTCCATCCACTCATCATATCCCAGCTGAGAACTTCACCCCTTGAGGTACTGGTCTGTGATCCCCCTTGCCTTGAGAGGCCCCTTTAGGGTGTGGTTGCCACCAGCAAGGTGAGAAAGAGGCAATAAATTTCACATGACAGGTCTCAAATAGAAGCGTGGCTTGGCTTTCCACCTCTCCCTTGGCTGAACAAAGCTTGGGCACAGGGAGGAAGCCTCTGTCTGTCCCTCCTTGGAGCCAGCAGGATGTCCCAGAGTGGCCGTGCTCCGGAACGGCCCCTGCTCGCGCTCTGGCAGAGCAGGGAGTTACCTTATGCCATCTGATGATTTTCCCTCCTCCCTAACGGGTTCCGTTAATTTATTGTGGACAGGAGCTTGTTCTGCCAAGCGCTAATTGCAAAGGTTATTGTTTCTGCCCTTTTCAGAGCACAGCAGGAAACCCTTCAATTCCATCACATGGAAAACAAGCCAAAAAAAGCCAAAAGTTTTTGGGCTGGATGTGCGCCCATCATCCCATGCGGTGTTTGTGCCACAGAGCATGGGATGCCATTTCCTTCCCTTTGCAGGGGGAAGCCTCCTGTCCATGGGATGGGGGCTTGGGTTCCTCCTCACCATGCTGAAATATGCCCTGGATCACAGGTGTCCTTCATCCTCTGAGCTGCTTGGGTCTGGATTTGGGGGGCAGGATGGTTGCAATCCAACTGCTGGAAGCTGGTGAAGTGATTCCATCCCCTGTGTGGGAATTCTTCCTGTCCCTGGGCATGTCTAGCGACATCTTTCCAAGGAGCAAGCCTGGGCTGGCACAAGGCGGTGGCACCTTGTCCCCCACTTTGGTTTCTCATGGTGTCTGATGCTGCCTTCCCCACCCCGTGGGTGAATCACTGCTGTTCCCAGGTTCTCCGAGCTGGCTGTAGCCCATCCTTCCCCAGGTGAAGTATGCTGTACTCTGGAAGGGTTTTCCTGGCTGCAGAAGTTGGGTCCCGTGGGTGACATGGGATGTTTCACAGCCAGGCTTTTTGCCAGTGTGGGAGAGGAGGAACAGTTGCTGCTTGGCCATTTGCTGCCAGGGCTTCAGCATGTGCCTGGATTAATCTGGATTTCACAGTGGGCAGCAGCCACTTAGCCCAAGTGCCTGGCATTGCAGTTCTGGTGGATTTTGAAGGTGAAAAGCCTAGAGTGTTTCAGGGGGTTTTCTGCCAGGCTGTAAAGCTCATCCTGTAAAGCTTTTCCACGCTGCTGGAAAACCTGGTGGAGCTCTTCCTCCTTTGCGGGGCCATAGGTGTTCCTGCCACACCTGCGAGCATCCTTTCCCTGTGCTTTCCACAGTCTCTGTCCCCTGGGGCTCTGTATTTGCTCTCCCAGGCTTTGTTCCCACTGCAGGGTTTACTCTGGCTCCTTTCCTGTTTATCTCATATCATGGCTGGTGTTTGTTTTCAATCAGCAGCTCAGAAGCTTTTGGAAGTGAGTGTTTATAAACAGAGGGATGTTTGGGACCACATTCGGATCCAGCAGCAGACTCCAGGGGTGTTTTATACAGATTATGGGGATGACTTTGTGCTGTTTCTTCCCTGCCCTCTGGCCCAGTATCCTTTCCATTCCATATTTTCCACAACTCAAACTTTCCCCTCCTCTTCATCTCTCTGCTGTCTCACTCCCAGCAGGTACCCAAGGCCAACCACCCTTCACTGGGCAGATATGCACAGAGTAACACATTCATGACACATATTTCATTCTGTTCCAGTCCAGTCTCATGAAACACGATAAATGTTTTATCCTAAGTTTTATCAGCGTTCTGTTTCCCCTATACAGGAAGTCTGGCTGGCACCTGTGGGCAGCACTTGCATGTGAAAGAAGCACCATTAAAATCTGGATTTCAGGGAAGGAGTGCATATATCAAATTTAAAGGAGCTTTTGAGCTTAAGATATAAAGGCAAATTACATTTTATAGTGTGACTTTAATAGCTGAGGAGCTTTGCAGGCAGCAAGGTGGCTGGTGGCAGCTCAGGCAGGACACTGTGCCAGCCATATGTGTCGCCATATCTCACACGCAGCCTTGCAAGTCATTGCTTTTTATTGAAGGCAGGAATTTGCCAGGATGTCAAGGCTGTCTTCTGCACTTTTGAAGAAGTGCCATGCTGTCTGTAATCCCCAAAGGCTGGTGACAGGAGGGCAGCAGGCACAGCCCCACCAGGTATCTCCTGTTCTCTGTGCCCCGTGTGGGGGCACCAAGGCTGGGCTCCGCTTCAGCACGCGCCCTTTTCTCTTCCATAATGAAGAGTCCCTTTTTATTCCTGTGTGCCCAGGCTTCTTTCCTTCTGCCTTTATCCTCATGCCTTCCATCTGTCCTTCTGCCTAGCCATCCTTCCTCATGAATTCACAGAGCTTTTCTTCCCAAATTTTGGCTGAGCCCCCCTGCCTTTGTGTTGGGGTGCTTTGTGAAGGCTCATGCTAATACCTGGCCAGGATGAAAGCCTGACCTCTTTCAGGACCAAATGTCGCAGCATTTTTAAAATATTGTTGGCCAGAGGACAGACTCCACGGATGTGTTATCTCCCAGATATCCCAGGGCTTTTCCTGGGGCTCGGTGTGTGCTCTGAAAGCTGCTTGTAGGAGAAAGACAGCTCCATGTGGTGCATTAAACGGGTGTTGTTTCACATGCCTCAAACCAAGCAAGAATGCTGGTAGTGAAAAAGTTCAATCACAAAGGAATCTTTCTTGGGTTATTCAATTTGTGCAATATCTGATTAGAGGGGAAAACCAACTGTTATCTGCCAGGGAGAGGTTAATATAATAATAAGCAGATACTGACTTCTATTGAGATGAACATGATGATTTATTGACCCGAGAGGTAAATATGCAATGAAGCAAAACCAGGGTCAATATTCACCAAGAGGAGAATAAATTCTTGTGTTTTCTACAATGGGGACACCACACAGACCAGTCACCAAAACACACTGGTGTTGGTGGTTGCTTCTCCGGTGAGACAACTCAACATGGTAAGACTTCCAACAGGTACTTCACCTTGTTTCTTTGGAGAAAATGGCAATTCAGAAACATTCCCTTTGGATGTTTTTGTCCTTCAAAACACTTCAGGAAGTGTTTAAAAGTACTTTCGTAAAAAGCAACCAAACAGTAAAAGCAACTCCCAAGGGGCGCAGCAGTTTTGGATCACCAGATGTATTTCTTGAATAAATTATGTAATTTTATTGTATTTGATTTTGCTTTTTAAAAGAAATGCTCTAAAGCTTTCAGCTTCCAAGCCTGGCAACTCCCAGCCCGATCAGAGATGTTTCTGCACACGTTTTCATTTTGATTGCAAGCCCGTTTGTCATTTCTGAAATGCCTCAGCTCAGAAATGTCAAGCATCTCTCGTAGTAAGCATGGAGAAAGGCAGCTCAGAACGCTGGCACCTGCTGCAGGGAGCAGCCATGCTGCCATGGACCACCCAGCCATGGATGTGGGGCATTTTCAGGAGCAGGGAGGTGCAGCACGTGGGGCTACCTGGTGCTTGGTTGGGCTGTGGTGGGTGTCACCCTCTACAAGAAGTGTTCAGTGAGTTCTGTGCTCTGCCAGAGCTGGTTGTGCCCAAACCCTGGTCCTGGGAGATGGTACCTGTCAGCTGCTCCTCCTGGGTGAGGAACACAAATCCCTGCCTTGTAACATGCCAAGGGCTTGTTCCACGGGGGTGGGGAGGGCAGGAATTGTAAACACACCCGGTGGGAGGGGGGAGAGGAACTGCACTTCTCCAACTTGAGCAAAGTGACATGAACAGGGATATTATTTTAGAAAGTTTATCTCTTTTGTATCTATGGTGACAAGATCTTTATCGGGATAAGACAGACTCCCGGACTGTCTGCTCCTTGTTATCTCAGGGTAGGATGACAATCTAAGTGTCACGTCTAGAAATGCTATCTCTCCTTTATTATTTCACTTGTGAGGGGCTAACCGGAGTGTTATCAGGGTGTTTACAATCAAAACACGTGCAGCTCAAGTGATAAAAGGGAGAACAGACATCTGATCTCCAAGGATATGAAGACAATGCAGCTTTGAGCAGGAGGAGATGGATCTTATTATTGGAAATGGTTTGGCAGGCTGGGAATGGACAAAAAAGTTCAGATCATAAGCTTGAGAGATGGGCTGGGGGAGAGGCTCACACTCAAACTCCTGCAGAAAATGGAAAGGTGATCGTATCAACAGCAGTCTTGGCTAAAAGAGAAATATTTTCCAATAAAATTTTAATGATTTTTTTTTCTTTCTGTACTCTCTTGGAATGTGATGTGGAAAGCCGTCAGGACCAGTGAATGGAGCAGAGTTGCTTTAAGTCAGTCAGGATCTGAGGAAGCTTAGCCAGGCTTGGAGGGACGAGAGCAGAGAACTGCCAAGGCCACTGCTCAGGGAGCTCATTTCGATTAATTCCTTATCTTGCCTGGGTCAGTGCTGTGTTAATTTAGAGAGTGCACAGACACAGGGTTAGTGGTTACCATAAACCTTATCTCTGATCTCTTTAGGGACAGGGAAGCTAAATCCCTAAAGGGCTTAGGGATCTGACCCTGGGATGCTTCTGCTGCGGGTAATTGAGAGGAGTTCAAAGACGTCCCAGACATCAGATCCTCGTTAACCTACAGCTGGAGCAAAGCAGGTGCCAAACGGTGGCAGGCTGTTTATCTAACATGAATAATCCTCAGTAATTAAAAAGGGGGTTGTGCAACACTCCATCCAAATCCGGGCCTGACTCCTGCACGTGGTTGTGCTCTTGGCTAGAATGGGCTGCCTGGGTTTCTCTGGTGTCATAGAGGATATGGCAGGCACATTCCATGTCTTCCTTCCTCTCTTGATGCCAGCATTCTCCAAGCCAAGCTTTGTGGCTCCTATCCCACAAAAAAGATGGTTTTCCATCCTCTTTCCTTGCTTGTTTGTCCCGTGAGGTGATGGCACGCAGAGGTTAATTCCCTCATATGGACAGCGAGCAGTGGGGCTGTGGTGGCCTCTGAGCCAGGAGAGGACCCAAGCTGGAGCACAAATTCCAGCACAAAGGTTCCCTCTCTCCTTTGGGAAGGAGATGAAGAGGGTGGAGAGGATGCAGGTGTGGGCTGGGTGTTGTGAGAGCTGGTGGAGGATGAAAACCGTGGGCTCCTGGTGACATCTGAGCATCTCTGTTGGCCTGGCTAAAAACGGGAAGTAAATTCCTGCTAAGTCTTTACCAGCAAATTCCTCGTAATGGGAGGGAATGGACATGAACTTGTGGGCAGCGTTGTTGTGCGTGGGCCTGTCTGCTAAACTCCATATTCCTCTCACTTTGAGGATCTCCTAAATCAACCCTGAGTGACTCTCACATCCCTCTAAGGACTGATGCCACAGGGAGCCCTTCCTCACCTGGCGGGATAATGAGGCAGCAGCTCCTCCGCCTTGTTTATGAGAGAGGATCTCTGGTGGTGTGTTTTTTGTGTGAAACCCCAGCTTTAGAGGGCCACTGGGGCCACTTCGTCCAGTGACAGTGACCCACTGCTCCCTCCTGCCCTTTGTCTCTCACACCTTTAATTGCACTTGTGTTTCTGGAGCAGATGGAATTCATTACCCAGCAAACAATGTCCCTTGCAATATCAGCCTTAATTAACTGCTCCCGTCTGTATTTCCCTGCCCTTATCCTCTCCAAATCTCCGTGCTGAGCCAAGCTGACAGCCCCCCACATGCATCAGTGCCAGCCAGCGAGCCATGACCAGATAAGGAGAAATGGAATTCCTTATCTCTTTTTTACAAATACATACACATGCACACACAAACACACAAACTTGGAAAAGGTCAAGGTTACTGGGAAGGGAGAAGGCCCCTTCAAGACAACAAAACCCCTTCTCTTTTTAAGTCTCCATAGCAACTGGATGGAGCATCATGGGATGTCGAGATGAGAGAGGACTATTCTTCCCCTACAACCCTCTTTCCACTTCATTAGACTCTTTATCAAGTATCTCTGCAATGGGCTGAGTATGTTTTTTTGTGTCGGGGAGCAGTGCAGAGGACTGAAAAGCATCCTGACCTTTTCAGTGGGACT
Organism: Oreocharis arfaki; assembly: GCA_013398015.1. Lineage (NCBI taxonomy): Eukaryota > Metazoa > Chordata > Aves > Passeriformes > Paramythiidae > Oreocharis > Oreocharis arfaki. Next base: position 254,271 of record VZRR01005872.1, on the reverse strand, counting down.
TTGGGAGTTCCTTGTGGGAGTTGCATCCTCTTCCCCTGCCTTCCTCCCCCACAGCCCCCTTGTCTCCAGTTCACATGACCTTCTCATCAAAAACCCTGTGCCTGGTGAGGTATGAAGGGTTTCTTTAAGAGGAGAAAGGAGCAGGGAAAAAGAAGAGAAGAGTATGAGAATGTCCTTCACTGGCTCTGGAGGTGTCAAGACCCCGGCTGTCAGAGCTGTGCATCTGCAGGGAAGATTAATGAGTCTGCTTAGAGGAAATCCAAATAAAATAGAGCAGAATAAATACCAAGTGACTGTGTGGGTGATGAGGGGAAGGGTGAGGAAGGAGCAAGGGAGTGTGACAGGGCAGAAGTAGATATTCCTCAGTCTGGTAAGTATTTTAATTCCCCATGGAGGAGGGAGTTAGCACAGGAAAGATCTTTGGATTTAGTGCCGTGCTCTGCAAGTGCCAGGGCTGTGCGTGGGTCTGTGAGAGCTCATAAAGCACTGCTTGTACTGAGGCACAAACACTGGAGATTTTTATCTGCCCTTCCCCAGGAAAGCGTTCACCATGGAGAAGAATTTTGTGTTCAGCTTCTCAACCCTTGGCCTGCATCGTCTCGAGGTGCTTTGAACCGCTCTGCAGCTGGGAGCACTGGATGTTCTTAGGAAGCATCAGTGCCTGGTTTGTGCTGGGCAGTGGCCTGGAGTGTGGAGACAAAGCGATTTAAACCTTCCTATGGATTGAAAGCAGCGTGGCAGCAGCAAAGGGGTTGGGATTGTGCCCCTTGGCCCTGCTCAGATGAGACCCCACCTGCAGAGCTGCCCCAGCCCTGGTGCCCAGCACAGGGAGCACCTGGAGCTGCTGGAGAGAGCCCAGAGGAGGCACCAGGACGAGCAGAGGGATGGAGCAGCTCTGCTGGGAGGGAAGGCTGGGAGAGCGGGGATTGTTCAGCCTGGAGAGGAGAAGCTTTGGGGTGACCTCAGTGTGGCCTTGCAGGGTCTGAAGGTGCAAAAAAGATGGAGAGAGAATATTCCCAACAGCCTGGAGTGCCAGGACACAGGGGAATGGCTTCAAACTGACAGAGAATAGGTTTAGCTTAAATATTAGAAAGAAATCCTTCCCTATGAGGGAGGAGAGGCCCTGGCACAGGGTGCCCAGAGCAGCTGTGGCTGCTCCTGGATCCCTGGCAGTGTCCAAGGCCAGGTTGGACAGGGCTTGGAGCAACCTGGGATGGTGGAAGGTGTCCCTGCCCATGGCAGGGGGATAGAATTTGATGAGCTTTCAAGTCTCTTCCAACCAAGGCTAGTCTGTGATTCCCTGATTCTGTGGTGGTATCTCACAGGAGAAACTGGACCTTCCTGAGGGAACCAGGACATTTTTGCTCCCTTTAGCTTTTAACCCTCAGTATTTTCACTTCTTCCAGGGAGCCATGGTGTGACAGCCTGCAGTTGAATCTGAGCAGACTTCACACCACGAGCTACCAGCTGAGCATCTTTCCCCACTGGCTCTGGGTCTGCAGCTCCTAATGTTTGAACCCACATGAACCAGATGAGGAGAGGGGTTTTTTACCACGGCCAGGGTCAATTCAAAAAGTGTTTGTAAAGAGCACTGAGGCTGGACATGCTTGGACTGTGTGTTCCTGAGCTGTAAGATTTACACGGGCGTTTTAGGGGAAAAACCATTTAAAAAAAAGCTCTGCACTTACAGTAGCAGCTGGGCTATGTATATCCCAGTCCCACTGCTTCAGTCCTCATGGGAGTAATTTTCAAGTGGGAAATCCCATTAAGTCATAAAGGGCCCTTAAGTAGTTCCCTCTGATGAATTTGTGGCACTCTGCAAGTCCCATCATTCCCAATATCCAGACGAGGAAACTGAGGTTAAGTGACTTAGCCAAGGTCACGTAGCAGATCAATAACCACTGCAGCCCCTCTCCCGTTCACTCCATGTGTCTCTGCTGTCAGCAAAGGGGATCAATCCTCCCCAGCACTGTCCCAGCCCCAGCCATGGACACCCAGGCTTTGAAATGTTGGATTATCTGGAAATGAAATGGTCCATCTTCATTCAGAGAGCTGGGCTGGGGGAGCAGTCACGGGGCTCCTTTGCCCTCCTTGCACCCACTGCTCCTTGAGTGGAGACATCCCCTGGTTCCTGCTGCTCCCTGGAAGGAGCTGGGCTTCCCACAGCTGGCACAAACCTCACATCGTGAAGCCTGGGTGTTGGTTCAGGAGCATCTTTGGTGTGGTGACAGAAAATTGCCTCATGCAAGAGCTGTTGGCTGTGATGAGGGTGAGGGTCTCTGTCAGCCTCTGTCGGAGACTGCTCTTCCTCCTTTGCACGGCTCAACTTCCCCCTTCCATGTTTCAGCTTCCTCTACTCATCTTGAGGGCCTGTGGAGGGGAATGTACCAGGAGTTTGGGGGTATTTCAGGAGTGGGGATGTGTGTGGTCAGTCTTAGCTTGCTTCCCATGGATGGCTGGTCTCAAAAAAAGGATTGTTTTTCCTGGAATCAGACAGACTGTAATTCTGGGGTTCTTAGGTTATTTGTTCTGGTTCACCTGTTTGTTGTCTTCATCAAGGAATCCCAGAAAGGTTTGGGTTGGAAGGGACTGTAAAGCCCATCCAGTTCCACCTCTAGGAATGCCTTCCACTATCCCAGGTTGCTCCAAGCCCTGTCCAGCCTGGCCTTGGACACTTCCAGAGAGCCAGCGGCAGCCACAGCTTCTCTGGGCACCCTGTGCCAGGGCCTCCCCGTGCCAGGGCCTCCCCACCCTCACAGGGAAGGATTTCTCCTGTCCATCTAATCTAAATCCATTGTCTCTTCAGTTTACGCCCATTACCCCTTTATCTCCTGTTAGTGCTCCCAGCACAGCCCTCTGGAGTCACACGGGAGAAGGAGATGCTGGATGAAGACATCTTCCATTTCCCAAGCAGGCGTTTCTCCCCCTGACAGTGTCTTGCTTCCCTGGTCTTCTCCTTCAGCTCTTCTGTAGCTAATTCAGAGCTGTTTGAATTCCTGGTTCTGCTCTTGCTGCCGTGGCTGCTGGTGCCTGACTGTCTGGCTCTGTTGCCTGTCCCAGCTAAAAGGTACCAAAGCACAGGGAGTGAACACAACCGGAATGTTGGGATGGGCCCACTGACACCCGGCTTCCCTGTGCTTCCCGCAGTGCCTCCCACAGCCCTGCTGGATGCTTCCCCTACAGGCTGGGCCTGAGGGGTTAATGACAAGTTGTTCTCCATGCCAGGCTCCTTCCTGCTTTGCTGTAGGGTCTCTGAAGGGTGGCATGTGTTTCATTTATGTCTCCTTCTTCCTCCTGGTCAGCCCTTCTCCAAGTGTTTGGCACTTGGCAGACCTCTGGCATCCCTTCTCCTGCCCAGCTTAACCTGCAGGACAGGTGCTCTCGGGAATATTGCAGGTAGAATGGCCAGGAGGAAAGTCAGCACCCTCCTGCACTATCTCCCATAGATTTAAGGCTTTCCAGCTCCTCCAAGAAGGCCCTGACCTAATCCAGAGAGCTGCTCTGTGTCACGGCCCTGGTGCTGAGCCTCTCCCAGCAATGGAGAGGGCAGCCTGGCACTGGAACTGGCATGATGGATGGGAGGAGAGCTTGGTCTTGGAGCTCCTGGAGGCTGTCCAAGCCTGGCTTTGCAGTTGGCCAAGTGTTTCACTTGTTTTGATGCTTTTCATGTCTTTGGGCTGTTTGCTGCGTTTATTTTGGGGGGAAGGTCAGCACTCTGAGCTGATGCCGGGAGAACGCTCGGGGAGAAAAGCATCCCTGGAGACAGCCCTCCTTTCAGCAGCACATGGCAAAGCTCTGAGATTTCCCATTCAGTGGGAGGCATGGGAGATATTTTGGACTGCAAGCTGTGGCTTTAAAAAAACCCACCCAGCAGTGATTTGAGGTTTTCTTCTTGAAGCCTTCCTGACTTTGAACATCAATTGCGTCTGTTTTGGATAAGCAGGCTCCCAGCAAGCCAGACCTGTTCCTGGGATTATTGTGGCCACAGGTATAGCTGTTCCTTTTCCATATGGGATGACTTAGGCCCCTGTTCCCTGCCGTTGTGTGGTTGGATTTCACCTTCCTCCACATTGTGGCATTTTGGAAAGAGCTGCTTGTTTTACAGAGCAGCTGTGTTGTCTTAATGCAGCTGTAATGTGTGTTTGTCTTGGGGCACAGCAGGACTAGGAAGAGGTTTTATTAGATCATTCCCAAGTCCCAGTAATCTCTGAGTGTCTCTCGGATCTGTGGCTGTCAGCTGCACTGCTCTCGCTCTGTGGGACGGGGTTGGAGGCTGAAGATGGGAAATCACTTGTGTGTGATCCTTTATCTGCTTCATCTCGGAGCTACCGCTCCCCTCCTGGCTGCTTGCAGCAGCCAGAGAGGACTCAGTCCTTGCATCCCAGACTTTAAACCACAGCCCAAGAGCCTCCAGGGGATCCTCCCTGCCTGGAGCGTTGTCTGTGGGACTGCCGGTGGCACTGCAGCCTGGATCCCAAGGAGCGTTCCCATCCCACCACCACTGACTGCCAGCATCGAGATCACGGTAAGGCTGCCACTTCTCTGCCTCCAAAGCGTGTTCTGTGTGTGTCCTGCTGCCAGAGCTGGAGTTTGCTGCTTGCTTTTCCTCTTCCCAAGGGAATTAGAGTCTCCTCGGTCCCTTGTGTTCGGATGTATGCTCTCAGACTGGGGTGAATTCCCTCGGTGCTCGCAAATGTTTTATTTTATTGCTGCACTCTCCTGCCTTGCACCTCATCCTGTGATGGGCAGATTTCTGGATCAGAGAGGTCTGTTGCTCTCAGAATGGTTTCCTTTTCCAGCAGTGCATTCCCAGTACATATTGCTGCTGCCACGTATCGCTGTACCGCTCTCCTCTCACCCAGCGCTGGCTGCAGTGTGCTTCAGAGACATCCCACTCCTCAAACACCATTTGAGATTTTCTCTGGCAGAGATAGTGTGCGGATCGTGCAGGTCACTCTCTCTTTCCATTCCTTGTGTGTATCAGCTGTATTTTTATCTCCTGCAGCTTTTGCACTGCAGCTGCATGAATGAAGTTGTATTTTAGGCTCGTGCAGCATCTCCTGTGCTGACTGTACCACTTGTATTTCAGTCTGTGCTTTCCCTTGGCATACAGCTTAGAACTCCTGTTGTCCTCGTGCTGTTGTGACTGGTGGAGCCCTTTTAATTTGTATTTTGCTGCATCTTTGTTTCCTTCCTCTCAGAGCATCAGGGAGGTCTTTGTTGTCCAGCATGATCACGGCTGATACGTGTCACCATGCCTCTGCTTGCTTGTTTGGGAGCTGCTGGTTTCCTAAAACTCAGCCTGGAAAGGGATGCAAATCACATCCTTGGGCTGCTCTGATCCATGTTCTCAGCACATGTGTGTTACTGTGTTGTCCCAGCAGCTTCTCGTCCCTTTGTTTGGCTGCTTTTAGCAATTCTTACAGAGTTTAGGGGAATACACAGGGGTCTTCTCCTTCTTCAGTCCTTTCACACAAGTCTCTATTCAGGGAATTTCCTGCTGCTTTTCGCTTAATTGTGTTTTTTCCTGTCGTTCCCAAAGGCCACCCAGGAGTTGGATGCCATGGAGCTGGACACACACCAGGGTAGGAAATGGATGTGACCCCCAAAATTGGAAAAGCCCCTGTGACAACTCTGACTCAGCCTGAAAGCTCTGGACCAGAGGAGGGAGACTTTCTCACTCAGGGGCAAACCAGGCAAGCTGTATTTTCTGATCCATCCTAGAGAGCTGCTCCCGGCCTGGCTCAGAGCAGTGTCCTGCATTTTGTCTCTCTCTCTGTGCCAGGTCATGTCGTTGCTCTTACACAGGACCCTCAAGTGCCTTCCCTGAGCTGCTGCCTGAGCCAGCTTTGCCCAGCTCAGACTTCAGCAGGTCCTGCATTTTGGTGGCATTTCCTGGGGCTTTGGCATGTTTTGTGCCTGGAATGGGCAAAGCAAAGGGTCCCTCTTCAGAGCTTTGCTCCCTGTGGTGGCTCATCGTGCTGTTAGGCAGCGGGAAGGAGCATTTTGCCTCAGGTGTGCAGGGACAGAGAGGGGCACCTTTAGAATCTGGCATTCCTGTGGGTCAGAAATGGCTTTGTGGAGGGTGTCAATGGGTTTTCCTCAGCTCTCTGCTGGCGTGATGGGCTGTGCTGCTCTCAGAACACGATGCAGCCTTTTCCCAGCAGCGTTTGCTAGCGCTTTGTTCTCTCCCCTATGCAGCCCCTCACATAATTGCCCAATTTCCCCACAGTGAGCTAAAGAGCCTCTTATTGCTGAGCACAGCCCCTTTCATTGCTGCTGCTCAGGGCCAGGCTTTGGGGTTCAGCCCAACCACTGCTTCCCCCTGTTTGTTTGGGTTTCTTCCTTGCCACGTTCACACCTTTCCTCTTTCATGTACCTGCAGGAGCCGACTTGCTTCTGACACTGAGTTCAGTCTCCAAACATAAAAGAAGAGAAAGTCAGGACAGAAAGGCATTGGAGCTTTCTTCTTCCTCCACACCTGCTGCTCCCGCTTGTCAGGCACTTCCAAAGAGGAGAGTTCTCCAAGTTCCCAGTCATTACCCTTTACATAAGCATAATATAGTGCTGCACTTCCTACAGGGAAGCTATCTATTGTAGCAATCTGTAAAACAAAAGCTGGATTGCTCCTTCTCCCATTGCTCCCAGAATCAAAAAGCTGCCTGCTGTTCCTCAAATGGGAAGGCTGAAAGCCTTCATCAGAGGGTAGTTCATTTTTACACGACATTTTTACACTCTAGCAAAACTGAAAGCAAGGCATAATTTGAAACAGCCACGCTCCCCGTTAGAGCAGAACCACACAAATAAAATGCCTGGGATGATGGAGCTGAATATGCTGCAGTCAGAAAAATGACAGTTTGCAGGGAAGAAGGAAAACTAGATGGATGAATGGGAATTAGTGAGGAGCAGACTTCCAAGGCAGACAAATCAAATTGAGAGCGTGGATCATTAGATTCAAAGGAAGCAGGTAAGGAGTGCACTAAATTGTGCCTTAAACAACAAACCAAGGGCCTCGGCCTCCAGGGAGAGGGGATGGAGCAACGGCTTGGGATACGGGAGTGGCTCCCAGGTGTGTCCTGGCCACTGGGCATTGTGACCTCGCCCAGGTCACCATGTATCCTTTGCATCAACTTCTGTGCTGTGGGGCATGGCAGGCACCAGACACAAAGGATGCTTGTTAAGGTCTGCAGATGTGCCCAGCTCCAGAGGACACAGCTGAAGGCTTTCTGGATGGACTGTCCTGGCACCTGGCACCTCCCAGGGCTATCACTGTATTGTACGGAGCTGGTTCTTCGCTTGTTTTTTTCCCCAGAAGGTGAAGGGATGTACAAGGAGAGAAATCACTGAGCTGTTGAATTTTTAAAAATTAACTGTGCATGATTATACCCAAGAAAGCAGGGTGAAAGAAACACGCTTCACATACAGCAGCTCTTTGCAGATGTGAGAAAATGTGGCGTGGTTTGGACCTGCCTTGGAGCAGCTGAGCTGGGGGAATTTGTGTATTTTAAAAACACAAGCTCATGTTTTTCTTGGACAAACTTTCAGGTCACTGTAGCACAGAACTGAAGGTCACAATTCTTAAGAAGATTATGAAATGCCCCAGATGCTCAGCATGATAGTCTAGACAAGGCAACCGAGGGAGAGATGCTGACGGAAGTTCCTTGGATTGGTACAGGAAACAAAAGCCCTCAGGATGGACAACTTCCACACAGAGCTTCCCTTTGGCACTCCTGCCTGGCCACTCCTGCAGAGACTGGCCCCAGCTGAGTCCTGCTCGAGGATAGAACTCATGGTCACAGGCGAACCACTCCATTGGAATCCCATCTGGCTGAGTCCCCCATTTCAGCTGAGGTGGAAATTTCAGTGGATCTCACAGAGAGGTATGGACGGAGCGATAAGGGAAGTTCTCCAGCAGGGGCTGGAAAGCACCACCCTTGCCAGGGGAATAAACCAACACGTGCTTTACAATAAGCAAAATTGATCTGATCATTCCCATATGAACCATAGAATCATGAAATCCAGGAATGGTTTGGGTTGGAAGGGACCTTGAAGCTCAGCCTGTTCCACCCCCTGCCATGGGCAGGGACATCTTCCACTATCCCAGATTGCCCCAAGTCTGTCCAAGCTGGCCTTGGAGACTTTAAGGGATGGGGCATCCACAGCTGCTCTGGGCATCCTGTGCCAGGGCCATATGATAAACCTGATACTAGTGCCGTGTAACTGAGGGAAATGCATCCCCTGTTATCCCGGGTTATCCATCGTTATCCCAGGTTTAGCCACGTGAACCTGTCACTGAGCAGCACTGATCTGAATGTGGCAGTTGTGAGGATCCTTCTCCCCTTAATCCCTTAATTAATAGTCTCTTTATTTTATCAAAGGCTTTATTGCTGAAGATGCTCAGCAAGTCCAGGGATTTCCTGATCCCCTGGCAGCCTCCCACATTTCACCCTGCCATCAATCCCACCACAATTTGTTTGCCATGGAAGGTGTTCCCCTGCTGGTTTAGTTGGCCAGCCTGGGATGTAGTTCCTTCCAGCAGCTCTTAAGAAAACCTTTGCACATCCTTTCCTTCATTTTTTTTCCCTTTTTCCTTTTAGCTTTGGTTATTTGCAGCAGGCTCTGTGGCAGCTGTAAATGTTAGTTAGAGCCTTATTGAGTGCCTGGTGCTTTCCAGCCGCCTGGTTCAGCAGTTTGTTTGGGTCTCCGGTGATGTTTAGAGATGCATTTCCTCTCATCTCTCCCAGCTATATTTTGCTGTTTGCTCATTTGCTTGATGACAGTTTTCTGCTGGTTTTTGGAAGGGCTTTGCAGTGCATTATCTCGTGAGTTAATCCTGAGCTGCTTCCTTGGCTCCAGCAGCTGCCCTGGCGCATCCTGAGCCGGACGCCGCCGCTGTCAGGAATTTTCTGCCAGCTCTTTGCTGTCAGTATTTTTGGCTATTGCTCTTGATGCCTTGAGAGGCTACCTAGAAACAGAGACTAGACAGGACTAAAGGAGTAAAGGTGGATATTTATTTGAAAAGGCACACCCTGGGGAGCCAGAGGCCACTGCCAAGATGGACCCCAAGATGGACCCCGAGTCACGAGTTCTTCACTTTTATAGGTTTGGTTCATCTGCATATCAGGGTTAATTCTCCAATTAAAGCTTCAGTTAATGATGTAATTTCCCCAAGCTCACCCCCCTTCCCAAGATGTTGGTTTACCCATTTTGGGCCTAGGACACGCTGGGTGTCCTTGGAGAGCAGGCCTGGAGAGGCTTTGTTCTGACTGCCTGGCCTGAGAGAGCAGCAGCGAGCAGCTGCAAGGAACTGCACAGTGACACACCAGGCAGGGCAGGGTTTCAAAAGTATAAAAGTGAAAACCCAAGGCATCACTCTGTGTCATTCACGTCTGGATTAAGCTCCCCTGTGATATCTTGAGGGCGAGATGGGATGTGTCCTGCTCCAGGGATCAGCCTCAGCCCTGTTGCGCAGGTTCCTGAGGGCTGGAGAAGGCCCAGCCCATGGGGTTTGTCTTGGACAGTTCTTGGTACAAATCCACATTCTCTGATTTTTGAGCTGTCCTAGGAGACTGCTTCACCTTTTTCAGGATGATTTAAGAGGATGTGCTGTTCAGGAGTCCTGCTAGAGTGTTATTTATTAGTTCTGTAGTATCTTCCAGGCTGCTTTCTTCGGTGTAGTGTTGATTCCTTGGGGACTAAGGAAACAAAGGCAGGAAAATGCTCACAGGAGGGATGAAACAGGAGCCTGACTGATATCTCCTCTCTCTCTCTCTACGGTGTTTTTTCACAGATCAAAAATCAATTAAGGGCGAATTTCACTGGGAACTCTTTAAACAATGTGATATTTCATTAGAGCTTATTGCAGGCTCTTTAACATTTGCAGTCCAGGTGTGAATTACAAAATTAGCCAGATTCCTTTAATGATTTCCTCCGAGGTAACATTCCTGCAAGCACCCTGTGCCTGGAGCCAGCTGTGCAGCTGCTGCTGGAGAAAGGGTGTTTATTGTCTCCCCCCACATCCTGATGGACACACAAGACTGAAGGAACGGCTTTGATTGTGACAGCAGCCTGGCTGGGCACAGGGCTGTGGCCTGGAAGATGAGAACTGAAGGAAATAAGAGTGGAATGTTGTAGGAGAGGTAGAGAGGGGCTTTGAGATGAGCAGATTTGGATTTTTTTCCCAATCCCTTCTTGAGCTGTTACCAGCACAAGCTTGTGCCTTTGTGAGACTTCCCTGTGGCTTTCCAGCTCCTTCCCTTGTTCCTGGATCTGTCCCTGCTGCCATCTAAACCCCATAGCACTGGGACAGAAGCACTCTGGAGGTGCCAGTGCATTTTCACTGGCACCTAGATACCTTGGGACACGTCACTCCTTCCAAACCTCCTGAAGGCATGAAGAGCTGAGCAGTGTGACTTCCTCTGCTCCACTGCAACTCCCTCTCCATCATTAATCCTGCCTGGAACTTGCCCTTTTCAGTGCCCATTCCCTCCCTCGTCCATCTTGCCTTATTCACAGCCTGGTTATTGATCCTTATTTGAGGCTCATCTGTCTTAGTGAGCTCGGGGAGCCACCCCTGGGAGGGAGAGGAGCACCTTTCATTGCTTTCAGGGTGCTGTAGTTGGGTGGGGGGGGGAATAGGTGAGTTTTGGGATGCGCCACTGCAGGTTTGATCCAGCGGCTACATTTCCCAAGTGCCAACTGCTCTCCCCACCTGAGCACCTGGTTTTCTTGGAGATGCTGCTTTGCCCTGTAAATTTTCCTTTCCTCTTCTCCTAAAACCATCACAGCTGCAACAGCCCTGTTACAGCAGCTCAGTCTCTCCTCCCTCTCCCTTGAAGTCAGAAAGACCAGGATTATCCCTCAGGGCCGTCTGTAGAACCACGTAAATCTGTATTTGTCCTACTCTGCTCCCTTTTCCCATTTCTCGTCCCCTCACCTCAGTCTTCCCTCCATTTTTCTCCCTTTGCACAGCTCTGCCCTGCCCCAGGAGAGCACGGAGGCTTCCTTTGCTGGCTGCAGTGAGGACCCAGGAAAGGCAGGCGGTAAAGCCCCACCCTCTGCACAGACTCACTGGCCGTAATTGCTTTCCTGGAGAGCAGCAGGGAGAGGGGAATAGTCCCTGAATACTCTCTTGGGCCCTAATTATTTTCAGCTTAGGATATTTTCTGTGTCTGGGAAGACTCATCTGTCTAATAATCCTTGCTGGATTTCACTTCCAAGCACTTGCCCAGCCCTGCCTTGAGCCCCTGTAAACTTTCCACACCCCCTTTGCTCATAGCCATCTTCTCTGATTTTCTGTGGATCTCTTTGATTGCTTCCCTCTAATGCTCCTTGTTCTGAGGCTGGACAAGGTAGCTAAGGAGCAATTTTGTACCTGAAGGGAGGTTGTGGCAAGGGGATGTCAGGCTCTGCTCTCAGGCAGCGACAGGAAAAGAGAAAGTGGCTTTGAGCTGTGCCTGGTTGGACATCAGGGGGAATTTCTTCACAGAAAAGGTTGTTAAACACTGGAAGGGGCTGCCCAGGGAGGTTTGGAGTGCCCATCCCTGGAGGTGTCCAAGGAAGGCCTGGAGGTGGCACTAAGAGCTCTGGGCTGGGGAACAAGGTGGGGATGGGGCACAGCTTGGACTCCATGGTTTTGGAGGACTTTTCCAGCCTTGATGATTGTGGGGTTCTGTGATCCTCCTGATTCGAGATTTTTGAATCCCCCTCACCTGCCTCTCTTCTAGGCTGCAGCATCCCAACCCTCTGGGTGGCTCTTTGTGGAAAAGCCATTCCAGACCTTATAAAGTTCTTGCTGTCCTTCCAGGAACCTTTCCTGCTGTGTTCCTCCTGCTTGGCACCACTGGAGCCATGCAGGGACACATCCACACTGTTCACCTGGAGAGTTTTGGGGTACTTTTTGCTGCCTGAATGAGCTGCATGTTTTGGAGGAGCTGGCCCTTCCTTGAGAATGTTTTTATTACATGAACCTTTTCAGCAAAATGTCAATTATTATGAATCCTGAAAGACCACTCTCTGCAGCTTCCAATTACAATCCTGGCTGCATCTGACTTGAACGGTGTTTATTGTTTAGGGTATATTTGGAAATGCATTCTGGGAGTTGCCTTTCATTTCATGTGTGCTGGCTAACATTAATGCTGGAGGAAATTAAAAATGCTTCCTTCTCAGAAGCAGTGAGTTGAAATGAGAATATGCTGCGTGCTGCTCCATGGCAGCATCACCAAAATGTCTGGATGTGGTGCCAGGGGCTGCTCTGTGAGTTCAGCTGTGCCCAGAATGACCTGGTGTATTTTTGGTGGCCTTTGAGATGGAAGAGCTGAGTGACCAAGCTGGGTCTGCTCTGGGGAATCTCCTGAAACTGCTCAGCTCATCCAGTGTTTACTCAGATAATTTAGTTCAGATGGGCTGGTGAGGTCACGTGGGCAGAGCTGTGTCCAGTTCTGGCCCCTCAGTGCAAGAGAGACATGGAGTGGCTGGAGCATGTCCAGGGCAGGGAACGGAGCTGGGGAAGGGGCTGGAGCCCCAGGAGAGGCTGAGGGAGCTGGGAAAGGGGCTCAGCCTGGAGCAAAGGAGGCTCAGGGGGGACCTTGTGGCTCTGCACAACTCCCTGACAGGAGGGGGCAGCCGGGGGTGTCGGGCTCTGCTCCCAGGGAACAGGGACAGGAGGAGAGGGAACGGCCTCAGGCTGGGCTAGGTGAGGCTCAGGTTGGACATCAGGAGGAATTCCTACATGGAAAGGGTGCTCAGGCCTTGGCAGGGGCTGCCCAGGGAAGTCTGGAGTCCCCATCCCTGGAGGGGTCCAAGGAGGGGCTGGAGGTGG
>VZRR01005872.1:219841-241145 GCA_013398015.1 Oreocharis arfaki | reverse complement strand
TGGAGAGCAGGCCTGGAGAGGCTTTGTTCTGACTGCCTGGCCTGAGAGAGCAGCAGCGAGCAGCTGCAAGGAACTGCACAGTGACACACCAGGCAGGGCAGGGTTTCAAAAGTATAAAAGTGAAAACCCAAGGCATTCGTCCCACCTCTGCTGAATAATCCAGATCTCATGGAATAGTTCATATTGGCTGAGGAAAAGGAGTCAGCCCAACATGAAACCTATCCTGACATGTCTGAGCAGATGTGGGCCAGCAGTGAGAGCCTGAACTGGGCCAGTGCCTTGTGTCCCAAACAAGGGGCACTGGGACAGAACTGACAATTCCATCCATGTGAGGGCTTCCCTGTGCCCATGTTTGTATTTACACCTTCCTGACGGGAACGTGCACAAGGAGACAAAAACCTGGTCTAGTGGATTCCAGCATTAAGCCAAGAGACTATTGGATTTTTTCAAGGGCTTGCACAACTCTCTTCAAAAGCAGGTTGTTATATGTTAGTTTGGAGCCCTTTTGTTCAGCTTCAGGTGTGTTTATTCCTTCAGGGTATTTACTGAAAGGACAAGAAGAAAATGACTCAAGGTGGCATCATGCAAAAAATTCTGTGTTCAGCACAAGAGTGCTACATTTTGGCTTTTCATCCAGCAGGAGTGGGACACCCTTGCCCCTCTTTTGAGTCAAGTGTCAGATTAGAAGAGTAGAAAGTGGAAGAATAACCCCTCTAAATCAAAATCACTCTGAAAGAAAACACTGCAGTGCACAATTGTCCCCCTCTGTGTGTGGGAGAGGTGGTAAGAGAAGGCACTGTATGTGACACGTGTTAGTTGCGTTCTTTGATGCTCTCATGGCATCAGTGAGGGTGAAGAGACACAGAAACATGAGCAGAACTTTAAATAATTACTGTAATTGAATGCACTCATCCATTTCAGTTGCACCTGCTTATGCAGCAACAGTACTTTCTTTTATTTTCTTATCCCTTTATTTGTTTGGGGTTTTTTTCTTCTTTTTTTCTTTTTTTTTCTTTTTTTTTTCTTTTTTTTTCGTATTTTAAAGTGCATATTTTTAAGGGTTCTAGTAAAGGATTTTAATGAATCTCTGGGAAATATTCCTAACTTGGTTTCTAATTCTGAATCTCGAAAGCTGCTTGGCTGGGAAACTCCAGAAACCCTTAGATTTATTTGAAATCTCTGTCCTGGAGCCTTGCCTTGGTATGGATGATGCATTTAAGCTGAGGGGAGGCAGAACAAGAAGACCTGACCACGTGCTCTGCACGACGGATTTTGCAGGCAGAGATTTAATAAGGGGAATTCAATATTTTTTATTCAAGGTACTGTTACTCGTATGCCACTTTTCAAAATGTGCATCTCCTTGCAAACATCTCGCTGTGCTTGTGGGCTTGTTGTGAGGTTTGATTTTCTCCTGGAAAGGGAAGGCAGAGTTAGGGTTGTTTGTGATGTTTAACTCTGACTGCAGCAGCTCATTTGTTGCCTTGACTTGTTCAGGGGCTTTTCAGCACCACCTCATTACCGAATCTTCTGCTTTTCTACATGTGCTGCTCTTTCAAGGGGCTCTTTTAGGCAGGTAAAGGCATTTCTGCTGCATTCATCTGGGCGCTGATGGGCTGGGAGAGCTGGGGGTGCTCAGCCTGGAGAAGAGGAGAACTGAGGGCCCCTTCCAGTGCTTAAAGGAGCTCCAGGAGAGCTGGAGAGGGACTGGGGACAAGGGATAGAGGTACAGGACACAGGGAATGGCTTCCAGAGAGTAGATTTAGATGGGATATTGGAAAGGAATTGTTCCCTGTGAGGGTGGGGAGGCCCTGGCACAGGGTGCCCAGAGAAGCAGTGGCTGCCCCTGGATCCCTGGAAGTGTCCAAGGCCAGGTTGGACAGGGCTTGGAGCACCCTGGGATAGTGGAAGGTGTCCCTGCCCCTGGCAGGGGCTGGAATGGGATGAGCTTAAGGTCTCTTCCAACCCAAACCCTTCTGGGATTCTGTGTGTATGTGAACCAAAATTCTGCTCCTTTTCACCCCAAAGCAACCAACATGTTACAGCTCTCCAGAGTGCAGCCCTTAGTGGGTAAAGCAAGCTGCAATAGAGAGCTTGTGGATGTGATTAAAACATTTCATCAGATGCTGCATTTGGCTGCACCATCCCAGTCCTGACCTCCAGACCTGGGGGAGGGGAGAGCCTTGGTCTGGTGGTCCCCGTGACGGGCTGAGCAATGGGATGTGCGGCCAGCACCAGCATCCAGGATCTGGAATGCCCTGCTCAGTCCTCAGGGATGCCACTTGTTCCCGTGTTCAGGCCTTGCTTCCCTCCTGCTTGTTTAAATGGGGATAATCTCCCTGGTACAGTGGGTATTTGTTGTTGGACTTAGCCAAAGCTCCGGCAAAGCTCGGGGTGAAGGCAGGAGCAGCTGCTGAGTTGTTCCTCTGATGGATTCACTCAGCCCTGCCTCGTGCTCTTGTGCTCACTCACCTCTTTATTTTCCTTCCTCTCCCTTCACTGCCATTCCTTTGCTGTCTTTATTCCCTTTCCTTTTCCCTTCTCTGTTCCTGGCACCTGCCACCCCAACTGCAGAGCCACTATGGGACGTGTCCCTGCCCAAACACTGGGGGCATTTGGCGCTGGGTGGGAGAGATGCAGCCAACAAAATGCAGGTTATTTTTTATTCCAAGCTTTTGATAGCCACCCTGGATGACTCTCAGCTGGGACTTCCTGCTCCTCCTTCCCTTCCCTTAGGTGAAGGGGACAAGTGAGGCACTGGAGGGTATTTTTGGCTTGCCTGGATGTTGTGGGGAGATCCTCGGAGCAATCCTGTTAAAGCAGGCGGTGCATCCTGCGTGCCCAGCCCCTCTCTGTGCAGGACCTGAGCAACACAGGCTGTGAGGGAAGAGCTGCAGCAGGAGCCTGCTGGGATGGGGTGCTGCCCATTCACACTGATATTCACACCCACCTTTCTCTCCTCTGGTCATGCGAACACTTTAAACACGAACACGGGTGCATTCCTGAGAGGTTTCAGCACCTCAGGCTTTTGCCAGCCATGCAGGCGAGTGAAAGCTTCCCTCCCTCCCTGGCTCTCCACGGGGACCAGCTCCCTGCTGCTGGGGCTGCAGCCAGCCCCACGCCAACTGGGGCTGTCAGCAAGAGCAAGGAGTTTCCAGGCGAGCGGAGGTTGGAGTGCACAGCTGCCCCTTCCCTTCTGTCCCCCTTCCCCTCCTGCCTTTCCTTTTTCTTCTCTGCTCTCTGCTTCTTTTCCTTTTGGAAAGAAACGCTCTGCTTTGAGGCTGTGAATGCCAGCCAGCTCCCCTGAGCAGGAGAGGTGTCTCCAGACTCCGAGTGGCTTTGGAGAGGCACATGGGCAGGGCTCTGCTGCTGGAGGGGACAGTGTGACACTGGTGTTGGGAACAGGGGGTAAGAGGAATGTTCCTCAGCCTGGAGCATCTCCTCTGCACAGCCAGCCCTCCAGGAAAGGCTGGAAACCTTCTGCAATTCCCAGCTCCTCCAGCCCTCTGGGAAAGGCTGGAAACCTTCTGCAATTCCCAGCTCCTCCAGCCCTCTGGGAAAGGCTGGAAACCTGGTGCAATTCCCAGCTCCTCCAGCCTCTGTCTCAGCATCCCTTCACATCATCTTTGATTCCTCACGTGAAGACAGTCTTTGATGCTGTGCCCAAAACAGGGTGGGCTGCTTTAGTTTGGCCACTGCCATTGGTCCCCAGAGGCATCAAACCTGTGCATTGATCATTTGTATCATTTTGGGAAGTTTTTAGCACTGGGCTGGGCTTTGCTGGTGCCCTGGAGTGGCCAGGGCTGGTTATTCCTCCTTCAGACTCCCTTCTCAATGTGGTCCGAATGGAAGCATGTCCTCAGAGCATCCCCAGTTTTGGTAGCACTCCTAACATTCCCTGCTCCTCCTTCTGCCAGGGCTGTAGTGATGGTTGAGGTGATGAGATTCTGTGTCCTGCCATTGAGCAACCCCTTTCCAGACACCTGTGTCCTCAAGGTTTGTCTGGGGCATAGGAAATATCCAACCCTTGATGGTCTTGAGGGGTTGAACTGGATAAAAACTCACCATAGATTTCAGCTTTTGGGCTCCAGCTCTCATATCTCTACTGAGGTACCCTCCATGCCTTTTAGGCCCCAAAGTCATGGGATTTATCCAGATTTTTGGAATGTACCACACAGCCACATCAGTGCTGTCAGCACTAGCTCAGGTCTCCAGATCACACAGCTCCAGCTCTGCCCAGAGCTGGTCCCTGTTCCTAATGTCACCTGCCAGTTTGCTTCCCAGAGCTCCTGGGGACCAAATGTGGGTTCCTGTGCATCCAGCCCGGCACAAACGGTCAAGGGAGGAAGAAGAGAGAGGGATGACAGATGGAGAGATGGCTCTGAGCTGTGCGAGAGCCAGCAATTCCTTACTGATCAGCTCCAAAGGTGTTGGGAGCAGCTTTTGGCCGGGGCGCTCTGCTCCGGGGCAGGTGCTGAGTGAGCGCTTGTGCCAGGAAAATGGGATTTTCTTGAGGAGGAGGATGAGGGCAGATCTCACCCCAGCTTTGCTGTCTCTGAGGAAAAGGGGAGGATTTCACTCAGCTGGGTGCTGACAGCCATGTTATTAATGGAGTGAGAGGGGCTGAGGGAAGCCCGGGCCAGGCCGTGGTGAAGAATGACAGCAGCAGCTCAGAGCTGTAAGGCTGAGCTTATTCTGGGCACTTAACCCCTCACTGCACCAAATTCACAGAGGGCTGGACTGGGGCAAACTGGGACAGAGCTACCCACTGTTGGAAACCACCTCCCAATTTCATGGGGAAGCACAGGAAAGGCTTTTCCCACCCCGGGGCTGCTCCTTCCAGCTGGCAAAATTCATGGCTGGGGAGGTCAGGGAGCCAAATGCCACCGATGGGCTGCATAAAGGGCTGGCTGATTTTATGGCCAATAATAACATTTGTAGTTATACAAGCCATGTTAAGATAGGGCTAATCAATTCTCATGCTGCAGGTCAGCAGCTGATTGCTGCAGGGGTCAGCAAGGAATTATTTCCTCGCCATTTACAGCTTTACTTAATTGGCCAGATGCATTAAGGGCCTTTTAATTATTTTTTTTTCTCATCTATCCTCTGAAGCATATGGAATTAAGCACTTCCAGGGACAAAGCTCTGCGCTGGTAGGGCACCACTGCCTTGTCTGGGAGGGCAAATCATGATCTCTTTTAGGGCTGGGGTTTTGCTGGAAGTTAGCAGGGTGGCTTTCATTCCAGGAGGGGATATTTCAGCAGTGCTTCCTGGTAACTCAGAGGAAAATCCACTTGGCTCTTCAAAGCCAATCCTGCGAGGAGGATCTGCTTGGAGTTTGAGCCCAGAGCTGGATGGGAGTTTTCCACTGCTGTGCTCGTTACACAGGCAGAGCAATTTCTGTAATTGTTGATTTTAGTTTCACTTTCAAAACCACAACAAAACCACTGGGAAAAATCCAAACTGAAGAGCTTTGTTTTGAGCTGAGTTGAATTCTATGCTTTAAAGGAAAGCTGCAGTTAGGAGCCAGTGCAGTACTGGAGGGGTTCTGCCAGGGCCAGTTTCGGGGAGAAGTCAGGAGGTGCTCTGTGCCCTGGCATGGGGCTCTCCTCTTTGCAGGGATTTGTCCAGAAGCACCATTCCCTTTCATCGGGGAGGGAACAGATTGCATCCATTTCGGTGAAAAATGCCTTTTCCTCTTCAGAGAAAACCTGCAAAAGAATTTTTCATTTCAGCTGCTTTCCACTGAAAACCTGCTTTTTTTTCCAAGGGAGGATTTTTAAAAATTAATTTCCTCATTTGATTTAAAAAGAAAAAAAAAGAAAGAAAAAGGCAGCAAACCTGGGCTGTTTAAAATATTCTCTTTAAATTAGAAGCCACAGTTGCTGTGTGGGACTTTCAGATGAGCTGAAGTTTGCCCTGGTTTGGATTGGAGCATCATAATCCTTGGATCAAATTTCTTCTCTATTGTTTTTGGTTTGTTTTTTTTTTTTTTTTTAACTGTGTGTTTTACAAATTTTAGGAATTGCCGACCTTTCATCTGACTTCTGGGAGGGAAAGACATAAAAGCTCTCCCCCACTCTTGCAGGACAGCAATTCTATTTTAATTTTAGTCCTTGTTTTACCTGGACACATTTAGCAGGAAGGAAAGCTCTGACAGGGAAGAGGCTGGCACTGCCATGTATGTCCAATCCTGCACTATCTACTGCAATATCCCTGATTTTTAGCCACTTTTGGCTTCTCCTTCTGCCTTCTAGAGGCTCTCTGCATATCCAGAAGGATTGTCCCTCTCCTGCTCTCGAGATGAGCTTTATGATGGGAAAGGCAACCTCACCCCTGTCCTCAAGCAAGCTCACGCTGGAGCAGCCCTGAGGTGCTTAATGAGGAGATTAGAATGATTAGGATAATGAGGCAGTGGAGGCACAGGAGGATGGAGCCAGGTAGGAGAGAGGAGGGTAGGAGCCCAGGCTGTGGTGCTGAGGAAGGAAGGTCCTACCTGGAGCAGGGTTTGGGATCCTCTCGGGTCAGTGCCACCTTGTGCAGGTCATTGCTTTCATTCTGGCTGCAGTGACAGAAACTCAGTTTATTCCTGCTCCTTCAAGTCCCGCCCTGACAGCGAGGACTGGGGTCTTGAGGGGAGTCAGACCCTTCCTGCAGGCCGGACGAGGTGAGGAGTCTCCAACTCAGATCTGCCACATGGAAAAACCCACACCCAGGGACGGAAAGGCCCAGTGAGCCCTGCAAGAACTCCACACTGAGGGCATGATCAATATTTATTGCGCTCTGTGTATCTCTGCCCAGGGTTTGGCTTTGGCCAGGATGGAAAGGGTTGCAGGCAGCTCGAAGCAGACGAGATTTTAACAGGCAGGAGAGCATTCCAAGGGCATCGTCCTGGCTGAAGGCGAGACCCCGCTGGGCTGCTCCGCTCCAGCGCCTTGCAGGGAGACGTGTCCTTCTGTCCCGGTCTCTGTCCCCACGTGTCCCAGCACACCAGGACTCTCGGGCACTAATTGTCACTCCTTATCTCTGAGGGGGGCTGCTCTTTCCCCCTGTGCTCACAGCAGGGCTTGGATTTGGAGGCAGAATTCCCAGGAAGCGGTGACACTCGCAAGGTCAGGCTGTCACCCTGTGGCTGGCAGAGCTGCTGGGCCGTGTCTGCATCCACAGCAGTCACACCTCTCCTTTTTACCTCTTAAGAGGCAGCAGTAAATTAATTGAAGATTATTAATTAGATTAATCGTGAAACTTCCCTGAATCGCCACCTTCTATATCCCAGTCCATAATCGTTTGCCTTCCATGACCAATTAGATGGGGCCAGTTAAGGTTTTATCCTTTTTCAATATCAAGAAATCATTATTGTCATTGCTTGAACACAGAATGGGCGGAGCGGGGTTCACCTGCTACAACCTGCTCTTACGAAAAGTGCCTCAGGAAAATGGTCAGTGAATTCCTACAGCTGCGCTTTGCTGAGCACAGGGGGCTTTAGGGCTGCATTCATTTGCTCCCTGGCCAAAACCTCCTGCAAAAAGCTTTGCTGAACCTGTGGGTGGGGGGATCTCGGCCGGGTTTCATCAGCACCCTCAGCTCTGCCCTGATTTTGAATTGAATATTCAAGTTACTGCTGAGTTCAGTGGAGCTGGCTAAATGGGGGAGGGGAGAGGGAGATTCAAACCTGTTCTCCCAGCTGGGAAAAAAGGAAAATCTGAAACTTTAAAAATGCAAGTCAGTTCTTCATTTTGATGCTGCATAACTGTCTGTGTGGATGGGAGAAGCAACAGGACTGTAATTGCAGACAAAATCTCTATTTCCTCTAATTTTCCCGTAACTTGATTTACTTTGGAAATACTCGGTGGATGCTTTCCTTATTTACTGTCTCTCCCCACTGCTATCACTTTACCCGCCTTGACTGATGAAGCACACTCACAATTTCTCTCCATTTGGTGTGGACAGATCCAGTTGGGCTCAGCAGCAGCTTGTGCAGATAAGGAGCTTCTGGCAAAATGGTTAATATCAATCTAGAAGTGAATGAGTGATTTATGGGGAAGGGGCCGTGTGACACCAAAGACACACCAGATGAGTCTGAGGTTTCAAGAGCATGGAGGAAAATCTGAGCATGGTGAAGTTCTTCTGTAGATAGAAAAAGGAAGATGTTGGGGACATGTGAGAAGCCCGTGAGAGCGTGTCTTTCCTTGGCCTTTAGACCCTCAAGGCTCCCGTGAAATACCTCCAGGACAATTTCCCAGTGGCTTGAGGGCTTCACTTGGCCAACGAGGATTAATTAAGGCGGCACGTGGGGTACAGCATTACCCCTAGCACCCCAACAGACACACACACATGTGTTTGATCTGCATCTGCTGGGATGGCAGGGAATGCAGACCAAGAGGACACTGCTACCTGGCTCTCCTCAGCATCCCTTTTCCTGCCTTCCACGCGGTCGGCTTTCTGCACACCGCAAGACCTTTAGGCCTGGAGTTGTTCCTCCCACCTTGTGCTTCTGGAGGTAGGCACAAAGCCTTGCTGGTTTTCCACTCAGGTGTGTTCCTTGCTCAGCTGGTTCTCCTCTTCTTCTCCACCTATTTCCTTAGGATTTCTTCTTCCCACCGAGCTCAGACACCTGGGCTCAGCTACAGCTCAGAGCTCCTGTCCTCCCTCACCCCCATGTGCTGAGAAGGAAAGGAGGCTGTAACAGCTGCTTTAATTTCCTCAGGTCTCCCTTCAGCTGCTGCCTCACAGCTCCAGGGGCTCCCACCTCAATCCAAACTAACCAGTTTCTGGCCACAACTCCAGATCTATTCCGGATCTTATTTCCCATGTGCTCTGTGTAATGCTTTGTCTCTGGACAATTTTTCCTTTTAATTTTGCAGTGAAAATTACCTAAGCTGGCTGAAAGAAGTGTTTCAGAGCTGACTTGCTGATTGCAAGCCAGAGCTGAGGGCTGTCTTATAGAGATGTTTTCTTCGGGAATAATCAGCCCGAAGCCGGTCTCGGAGGAGGGTCGCAGATGAGAGCTATCAACGGAGGGGTTTATGGAACACAAGGCTTGCACTCCAATTTCAATGCAGATAAAACCTGCCAAGTGAAGTGGATCCTTCCCTTGTCACTTCTGCAGAGAGAGATTTTATTAACACCAATTGCATGGAAACGGGGGGCAGCCGCCGTGCCCCCATGGAGATAAAAAGACATTAATGCACTTAGGCTGTCACAGCAGAGAGCAGCTGGGTTTAGTTTATGTTCCTCTGGACTCCAGGGGGACTTCTGCATGAGCAGGGCGGGACTTTGGGGCCGAGTTCAGTGGCTGATCCCTCCAGAAATATCAGGTGGAAAGGCTGGGAAGGAGCAGGAGCAGCCCAGGGGGATGCAGAGTGTGAGCCGCAAGGTCTCGGGTGGCCCCAGCTCTGTGGCAGTGCGGGTAAGGTGTGAGACCTCAGAATCGCTGGAAATGGGATGTTGAGTCTGAGGATGGACAGGCGATCACGGGAGAATCCTGCCTGGATGCTGTGGTGGCTGGGAGCTGGCATCCCAAAGCCTTGGGAGCGTGCGTGGGGCTGTTCCTACTGCTCACCCTCCAGAGCTCCAGCCACGGGCACGGGTTGTGAATCCTGCTTTTGTCTTTCCAACAGAGCCATTTTCACTGTCTCATGTTACTGCTGGACCTGGAGCTGAGCTTTAGCCTGACCCTCACAGTGGATATGGGAAGCTTTGGGAAAGGATTGTCCTTGATGTGGGGCACAGATCCGCACCCTGCTCTGGAGTCCTGCACCCACTGTAGTTTCTCTTACAGGATCCCTGAGCAGGAGAAGGACTGTGGCCCATTTCCAAGGACTGTGGCCCATTTCCCAGCCCCATGCCCCAGTCCTCCACAGGGTGTGGTGCTGCTGAGGCTTCCCATTGCCAGCTCAATCCCAAGCTCCCTCATTCCACAGCCCAGGGCTGTTGGAAAGACCGGGTTTTTAAAGCCTGGCTGCATGCGCTGCTCCTGCCCGGCACAGCTGGCTCAATGGATGGATGGATGGATGGACCTCACTGTCCTGGGCAGGAACTGGACAACCTCCCCTGAGTGGCTGCCCACTCGATCAGCACATCTTCAATCAAACAGACTATTCTGAGGAGCCTGCAGCCAGTTCCCTGCACTTTGGAGCTTCTGGATCCTGCTGGTGGGGTGGGAGCTGCTGCTGGAAAAGCTTTCTCCTTCTTGGTCATCTAATTTGGAGCTTTCCAATAAATAGGCTGCTCAACATTTTTTGATATAAAGGTCAACATCCTCTGGTAGACTTGAGGATTTTAAGGTAAGTGGAGGAAATGGCACGACTAGGCTGATTTGATAATGATACTAATCCCCTGTCTGATCTCTGATAATGATGGTAGCCCCATCAACGTATGCTCATATCACTGCAAAGGGGGCTCGGATCATTTTTGGCAGAACTGATGCGTCTTAGCACAGAGTGGCTTTGCTGGAGACTTTGACTTGTGCAAGAGCTGCCACACAGAATGCATAAAAGGAAGCTTAAATTGTTTTTAGGAAAAAAAATCAATCAGAGCAAGTGTTTTTGGCTAAATAAGGTCTCAGTCTCCTGAGTCAGCTTTCCCAAAGGTGTTGGTGTTTGGTGATGAATTATTGTGGTGATGAGCACACAGCTGACACACCAGCCAAAGTGCAGCTACGGGTGGAGACTCATTTCAGAAAACACCTTTCAATTCCACAAATCTTTTTATTCAGGCAGACTAAGACAAGGACTGCCCTTTCTCTGGTGCTGCTGAGGAAGCTGTGAGGTTTGGGAAGCTCTGTGCTTTGGGAAAGCTGAGAAGCACAGGGATTCCCTGCATCCTTCAAGGCTGTGGGGAACAGATTTTGAAGCCTCTTTCACGCTGTGCGTGTTGGATATGTTTTCTGGCCATTGTGTGGTTTTTCAGAAGTGCTGAAGGGGGAGCAGAAGGACATTTGGGAGGAAGTTCTGCCTCTGCACACCCTGGCAGTGCTATATCAGTGATCTGTTGTACAGCACACATAGGGCTGATGTCCGGAGAGAAATACAGATCCACAGTACTCTTGGAATTCCTTGGAGGACTCTCAGAGCAGAGCTCTGCAGCATTCAAGGCTGTCTGGGGAGATCAGAGCTGCCAGGGCCTGGTTTCCAGTGTGTCCTTTTGCTTTGCTGTCTCTTGTGAATGCTACTTAAAGTTTTCCCAAGTTAGGGGTAAGTTCATTACATGGCCCTCTTTTCTTGGAGGGCCCCAATACCTGGATTACATTTTGCTCCCAGATTTCTGGTTTCTAATCTGATATATGACAGCAAGCCTCAGGGAGCCACAGACCAGGGAACTTGCATTTCTCTTGTCCCCCTGAAACGGCTGGTTGTTTTTCGACTCCAGAGCTCTCTGTGTGACATTTTGCTGACAAGGCTCACGTGGGGCTGCTTTCCCCTAGGCACGATTTGTCTCTGGGGGCTGTCACATGCCTCTCATGGTCCCACAGCCTTTTTCTCTTTGGCCTCTGATCTCTGGCAGGCCTGTGCTGAGAGCTGATTGCCTTCTCTCCTCAGGCGGATCTCTGATTGCTCTGTAACTGGCTCAGGCCAAGGGGCTGGAGATGTTGGATTCCTTTGATAAGGTGCCAAAGTGACACTGATATCTGAGCCAAAGCACTGAGTAAATGCTTTTCTCATCTCCCACCATGGTAGACTCCCAAATCCCAGCAGAAGCAGCTTCTTTCTATTACTCAGCCATTTGCCA
Source organism: Oreocharis arfaki (assembly GCA_013398015.1). Lineage (NCBI taxonomy): Eukaryota > Metazoa > Chordata > Aves > Passeriformes > Paramythiidae > Oreocharis > Oreocharis arfaki. The sequence goes on along the minus strand of VZRR01005872.1, from coordinate 229,418 downwards.
GCAGGAATTATCTGCCCTAGCAGATAGTTCGTGTTCTCTGGGTTTGTTAGGCACCTGCTATCACTCGCTCCCGGCAGAGAGAGGCATAAAATTCCTTCCAGGTGACATTTGCAGGAAAAAAAATCAATTGTTTATCAACATCCCAGCAATCAATAAATGCAGTGATCGCTGCAACTGTCTCTTTTGGAGCTGAACCTGGATTGCTGAGAGGCCAGATTTGCTGCTAAATCCACCTGGGCCTGATGCTGGGCTGGAGCTGTGGGGCCAACGCCTGGGGCCAGATCCTTGGAGAGTTTCCTGGTGCTGTGCTGAGACCTTCCCCTCCTCAGAGTGCTGGTGCTGGTTGCTCTGTCCTCATTCTCTGTGGGCTGTGCTGCTGGAGAGAGCTCTGCAGCTGTTCATGTGCACGAGGTCCCTCAGAGCCAGGGAGGATCTGCTCTCTGGCTGTTCCTGTGCCAAGTTTCAGTGAGGAGATGTACCACAGCACAAGGTGCTCACCCCAGAGGAATTCACTGCTGTTTTGAAGACTTCTGTGTCTGTTTGTCCATCTTCACTAAGCCTTTTTCTGAAGAACCTTATATTATATTGTGTTCCCAGATTCTCTTGGCATCCGGCCTTGGCGCTGGAGAAGATGGGCCTGGAGGAAGATCTCTTGTGGGGTTTAGGTGTTCCTACTGTGGCTGGTGATAAACTTGCTTTCAGCTGCACTGGCGAAAAGGCCAGCTTGGAGCAACCTGATCTAGTGGGAGGTGTTCCTGCCCTTGGGAATTGGATGATCTTTAAGGACGTTTCCAACCCAAGCCTTTCCATGATTTTGTGGTGAGCATCTCCAGACATCCATCTCCTTCCTTCTGTGCTACCCCTGCCCAGCTGGTCCCTCTCCCTGGGATGCCTGCAGCCTTCCCCTCCTGCTTGAAGCTGTTACTTGGTGTCTCATTAAATGAGACAGCTTCAAGATGTCCCTACCTGCAGAGCACTCCTGAGCCTGAGCTTTCCCAGAGCCAGAGCTCCAGGAGGGTTTGGACAATGCCCTCAGGGACAGGATGGGATTGTTGGGGTGGCAGTGCAGGGCCTGGAGCTGAGGGCTGCATAATGCTTGTGGGTCCCTTCCAACTCAGGAGACTGACTCTATGATCCAGTTTTGAGGTGTCCATGCGGCCAAGGTATCCCATCACAAAGAAATATGGATAGGAATGGAAGAGTTAACGTCAGCAGCTCCTAGACACGCTGGAGAGTTACATCATGTTGCTGTGGAAACTAACTTTGTGAAAGCACAGTGATGTATGGGAAAGCTTTGGGTCAGCGGGTAATAAATTCTGTTTAAAAAGTGATTTTTCCCCCATCTGCTGATGTAAACATCATTAAGAGAAATGACGGCTGAGAGATGGATTTCTTTTTATATCAATTTTCAGACAAAGAAAATAATTTTTTTTTATAATAAAAAAGTTGCTGGGAATCAGAGAGTGCTATAAATAATGAAATAAAGAAAAAGCACCGGTGATGGAACAGAAATTTTCCCTGGTGATTGGTTTACAGCTCTCTGTCATTCAATGGGAACTTGCAGTTGCCTGTGGGAAGCTGCAGCAAAGGCCTGGATGGGCTCCCTAAGATGACACTTTGCAAATTGTACCGTGAACCCCAAACTTTGAGGTCTTGGGAGCTTCCTTGTCCTGGAAGTCCTCTCTCATCTGCATTTCCCTGCTGCCACTGAGGGGCAACCTGCCTTGTTGTCATTGGGATTCTTGTGAAGGTGTGAGGGTTTTGGGTTTATTTTCCACCCTTTGGGATGCAGGAGGTGAGGCAGCAGAAGTTTCTGAGTTTACCCAAAGCAGTGTGACAGTCCCAGCCAACGGCAAGGGTGCCACTGGGAATGCAGACAAGGGTGTCACTGTGATGAATGGGGTAATTAATAAGCAATTAATGTGCTCCAGAGCATGGCTCCAGCTTTTCTCCCAGCCAGGCACTCAGCACTGATCCGCTTTCTCTGGTGATGCGGGCTTGGAGCAGCTCACAATGATGGAGATGATGCTTCCCGAGCTCCTCTTGATGCTGCCTTGGTGCAGCTCTGCACTGGCACTGGCACAGCGGGAGTCTGCTTCAGAGGGAAGTAAATTCCAGGGTGGGTTTTTCACTAATTGATGGGATTTGAAAGGGTTCTGTGGATTGTCCTTGAAATGAGTGCTCTGAAATGTCCTCCTTTGGCAGCTTCTCCATTCCCATCCCAAGCTCCCTGAAAGCTGGCCCAGGTGCAAATACCCCACCTGGCATCACAGATTCACATTTCCCTGGCCTGCAGCATTGTTCCCAGCTCATCCTTCTGCCTCTTTCCTCTCCTGGCTCAGCTTGGGTTTTTCCATGCCCTCCAGCATTCCCTGTTAGCCCCATTGTCCATCTCTCCTGGGTGGGTTCTCTCAGTTACATCAGAGTCCACCAAGATGTTGTGCTGATGTCTAGAGCTGAGCAAGAAGTGCATTTCCCATTTCAGGGAAAAATTATGGAGTTTGATTTAAATGTATTTTTTGTCCTGAGATGTTCCTGTGAAACCATTAAAAATTGTTTACATATTTTGAGTTGATTTTGGCATTTGAAGCAGTTGGATTATAAGAGAAACTTCTAAGTGAAAAGATGTTTTAGAATTAATATCAAAGTATTCCATGCCCTCAAAATAATGAAACATGATGTTTTGATGTTGTCAAAACACTCGGGTAATTTTTTGTTTAGAAACAAGAACGTGTTGGCATTGACATGCCCAGGTGAGTTGTTCCTTTTGCAGGAAATCAACGTTCTGATGGAAAATCCCAAGGGAGCTCAGGTAAGAGCAGCCAAACCTTGCTCACTTGTGTAATAACATCCTTTTCACTCCTCAGCCTCAGGGCCTGTGCTCTAAGAGCAGTCCCAGGGGCTGGTAATTAATTGGCGTAGCTAATTCAGGGATGGAGAGGGAATATGACAGCAAAACAGGAATAATCTGTGATGTTTGTGAGGGAGGGAGTAGCCATGGGCTGCTGAAGAACCCAGGCAGCTTAGAGGACATCGTTGTTCTAATGAAGTGTAATAAAAACAAATGAATGTGGTAAAAGTGCTGAACAGGTCAAGAGGAGGCAGAAGGTTCCACAGCTCGGACATGGTGGAGGCAATTTTGCATTTTGTCATAGACTCATGGAAAGACGTGAGAAATGAAACCTCTAAAAAGCAAAGGAGAGGAAAAGGGACATGTGAGATTGCAAGGGACCTCATCCCTGACAGCACACACACGTGTGTGTCACTTGAGCTCGGTGGTTTGGGATCAGAGTGGTTTGGGTTGTCTCTGTCTGTGAAGGTGCATCTCTGGGGAGCTGTCTGGGCTGCTCCCATGGCTGATCCTCGGCATTCCCACCCCTCCACGGAGAGATTCTGCCTCAGGAAAACCCTCCTCTCAGTGCTGGGCTGACCTGGCTGCAGGTTGGGCACAGCCATGAGTGTGGAAGTGACTCAGGACCACGGTGCTGCTCTTGTACAGTGCTGGAGGCCCAGTCATGTCACCATGGACTGTTCCTCCAATATTTGTGTCAACTGTGCTCTTTGCTGCCAGAAAACTCGTGGTTTCCTTCCCAGATCATGGGGAAAAATCTCCAGCATCCCCTCAGCTGGGAGCAGAGCTTTTCCTGGAGAGCCCTGAGCAGAAGGACGTGTGGGTGTGGGGGATGAGTAGCTCAGTGTGACCCCACTGTGCTCACTCGGACCCAGAACCCCCCGAGCCCTGGGCTGATCCCCAGCAGGGGCAGCAGGAAAGGGGTTGGGATTGTGCCCCTCGGCCCCGCTCAGGTGAGACCCCACCTGCAGAGCTGCCCCAGCCCTGGGGCCCAGCACAGAGAGCACCTGGCGCTTCTGGAGGGAGCCCAGAGGAGGCCACGGAGCTGCTCCCATGGCTGGAGCCCTTCTGCTCTGGAACCAGGCTGGGAGAGCTGGGGGTGCTCACCTGGAGAAGAGAAGGCTCCAGGGAGAGCTCAGAGCCCCTTGCAGGGCCTAAAGGGGCTCCAGGAGAGCTGGAGAGGGACTGGGGACAAGGGATGGAGGGACAGGACACAGGGAATGGCTTCAAACTGAAAGAGGGGAAATTTATCTTTGATATACAGAAGGAATTCCCTGTGAGGGAGGTGGGGCCCTGGCACAGAGTGCCCAGAGCAGCTATGGCTACCCTCAGCTCCCTGGAAGTGTCCAAGGCCAGGCTGGATGGGGCCTGGAGTAACCTGGGACAGTGGAAGGTGTCCCTGCCCATGGCAGGGGGTGGAATGAGCTTAAGGTCCCCTCCAGCCCAAACCATGCCAGGATTCCATGATTCTTTCTGTGATTCTCTGATTCATTCCATGAACCCCACCTGAGCTCCCGCTTCCAGAGTGAGATTTCCTCTCCTTTGGAGGGGTCAAGATTTTAAGTCAAGGCCCCCAATTCACTTTCCTATGTTTTGCCCGCCCAGCAGAATTCCATGCTGGGGAAATTGTTGGAGCTGTGGTTTTAACGTGACAGCAGTGACGAGAGGGCGAATGATGTTTCTGTCAGTGCACTGAAGGCCATTGTGCATTATTGATTTTTGTATTTGTTTGGTTTTTGTTGGTGTTTTTTTTTTAGCAGAACACTCCATTCAAAGCGGTGTAAAACACTCCATTAAATATTAATGCTTTCCTCCACTTCTTTCCTCTGTGGACACATCTCCTTCTGTTTTCCTGGGTCCCCATCCTGCCAGACAGCTGGAAGATGTCCCCACCAAATGATCAGCAGGTTGAGGATGCTGCATAAAACACTCAGCAGTGCCCCTTTAATGTGGAAGCGACTTGACTTTTATTGCCAGTGCTGAAAGCATCTACAAATGTAGATTTAGCATCAGCCTCCAGGCTTAAGATACAGCTGTTATATTTTCCTTTCTTACTCTAATTTTTTCCCCCCCTCTCCTTCGCACTAATGTAATGCTTATTTAGGAACTGCAGCCATCTGTGGCTGCTAGGGATGGCACTGTTAAATTTTGCTGCTGCTTTGTTTCCCCTGGTTTGATGGGGCTCCCAGCGCACAGAGAATTCCCCAGGACAGCAGAGACTCGCTTTGAGTGCTTTTTTTTGAGGCATTTTTCACAGGGCTCTATCTGTGCTGGGGAAAGGTGGTCATCTGGAGAGCTGAGAGCGGGTTAATGAGGTGAGCTTAGGAAGTACCTGCCAGCAGAAGAAGCTGATGAAATTAGAGGGGATGGGAAACAAGAAGGGAGGGAAGGAGGAAGGGCTGGGACCGGAGCCCTTCCTGTTCCTCCCAGCAGCCTGCGGCTGACGGTGGGATGATTCACGTGGGAACTGGGGCACTTGGAGTACTCTAGGGAATTATTTTGTGCTTTCCCAGTGAAGTGCTCTGCCTCAGCAGATGGACAGGGTTCTCTCCCGAGTGGGCAGCCTGGAGCTGGGCACGGCCTGGCACAGCAGGAGGGGTGTGTGGTGCTGCCAGCAGGCACTCGGCTCTCCGTGTCAGCAGAAGCAGTTGGCTTCTGCCTGTTTTGTTCCCGAGCTGCCTTCAAATGCCTCGTATTCCTCGTGAGGAAAGGTAAATCTTGAAAATTGCTGTAAAGAGAAAGTAAAATATCTCTCCTTTAGGCAAAGCCCTGTAGAGAGAGCTGCTCTAGGTGTCCTACAAGTGATTTACCTTTTAATCTCCCTCTCTTTGATTTTGTTTAGTGTTCTTCCTGTCACCTGCTCCTTTAACTTGTCCTTTGTGGGAACCACAGCTCCTCTTTGCGCTCGGGAGCCTCTTCACTGTGGATTGCCCTCTTCATGGGAAAGTTAATAAGGGATAAAGGAGATAAGGGATATTTTCAGATAAGGGAGTTTATCTGAAAATACTCTTGCATCTTATGGAAAATGCGAGGATCCACAGAATGGAGGTGCTGCTTTATGCTCTATAGGAGCTGAGATGGGTTGTGTTTGACCACAAGTCCTTTGGCTGCATCTCTGTGGGGACCCAGGCCCATTCCTTGCCCCTGTCCATACTTGTCCTGCTGGCAGGCTGGCCCCAGGCTGTTTGAAATGGCTTTGCCACCTCCCAGGATGGGATGAGCTGTTCAAAGTGGTGATGGTTTGTCCAGTTCAAAGCCAGGGCAGGGATGGCTGCAGCCGTGAGGGGTGGAGTTGTTCGAGTTCCAGGTGTCAGGAAAGTCAGCGTATCTTTCTAGGCTGCCTGAAGGTCCCTGTGTGCCTGAGGTCCTAGACTTGCTGGAAGCTTCTTGGCTGTCACCAAGATTCATGGTTCTCCACCCTTCAAATCCAGGCAGTCCAGAGCACGCGATCATGCCTGGCATGTTCCCAACCAGTCCCTGGGATGTCCCAGGGCATGCTGGGCCCCCTGAGCTGGAGGTGAGGGTTGGTGCCTGCGCTGCTGAAGGCACAGCCCCCATCTCCCAAGAGCCTGGCACCGTGGTCCTGCAGCTGTCAGCATGATGAATGGATGTTATGTTTTATTTCCTGCTTTATCAAATACTAATTATGTAGATGATAATTCTCAGCATCACGGTTCCTTTTGGCTCATTTGTTTTTCACTCTGCAGAGCCAGAATAGGGGGTATTTACATCCCCCCACCACTCCCATTCTTGAAATTCTGCTTTAATTGCTTCTCTTTGGCTTTTGCTTAAGGTTTCCTGCTCTGAACAGGTCAGTGTATTGATCCTGCACTTTGATAAGGTCAGCAGAGATCAGCTGTGACATTTCCAGGAGATTTGCTCCTCCCCTAATGGGCTTAGTCATCAAAGAGTTTTCCAGGGGACAGGGCAGCAGAGAGATTGAATTTCAGCTCTTCCATATGTTTATTTGGGCAGGCCTGGAAGGTTCTGAGGACTGGGATCGCTTGACAGACTAAAGGATGGGCTGTCCAGGTTATGAGCTGTGCGTGTGGTACCCACCACCGTCACTAAACGCCACAGAAGCTCTGTGTGACTGGCTGAGGTGGCACCAGCTGATCCCAAAGGGCACAGAACCAGGTGACCCCCACTCCTGGCACGCCCACAAACCCTTGGCTCCAGCCAAGCCCATCTCTGGCCATTCAGAGGAAGGTTAGGAGATAACAGGGAGGACAAGCAAGCAACATCTGCTGGGCCAAATGAGCCTGGAGGGGGAAAAATAAATCAATGAATTCCTTCCTTAGGTCTTGGGGAGTGAGATTGGACTGCAGCTGCATAAGGAGTGCGAGGCTGAGCAGCAGATAACCCAGAATTTCCTGTTCTTGTCTTGGCTGAGGGGACAAGGAAGGGAGCAGGGGCATGGAGGGATGCCCTGAGCCATCCAGCCCCGTTCCCTCTGTTCCTGTCTGCCAGGAGCTGGATGAAAACCTGGCTGTAAAAGAGTTATCTACTGCAGCAGTGTCCAAGGAGGAGGAGGATCCACACCCTCGTGAGGTCCTCCAGTGTCCAGTGTCCCTCCCTGCTGGGAAATTGCGCTATATTTTGGGATTTATCTGACCTGAGCTTCCAGGCATTGAATCTCACCATGTTGTTGTCAAAATCCCGGGAAGTCCCCTGCAAGCCAGGATATTTCCATGTTGATGCCTAGGCATCTTGGGATTTTTTTAAGCAACTATTTGGCAAGCTGAAGAAGCTGAGCCGAGTTCAGAATTTTTCCAGCTCTCAGCTGTGTGTATGGAATCTTTTTAGATGCTCTCCAAGGCCTCCCCTTCCTGTGTGGACACCCCACAACTCCTGGAAAAGCTCTAAAAACCCAGAGCTGTGCTGTGCTCTGCACAAGGGCCTTGACAGCCTCTAAAATGCTGCAGGGGGTTGTTTTTTTTTCATATGAAGTCATGCAAATGTGGGTGAAATAGGGGAAAATGGAGGGTAAGAGAAGAAGAAAATGTAAATGTCCATTGAAAGCCTGGTTCCTGTCCCTGCTTGGATGAATGCTCACTTACTCCAGGGACAGCGTCTTTCTGAGGTAATCTCTCACATTGGAAGTAGCTGTCATTTGCATCCCTGGTTCCCAGAGGGCTTACCTTGCACTGGCTTGCATCAGACTACATTTTCTCTCAGTGATGTACCTCAGCAGTGAAGAGGGGGTGAGCAGCTTGTGGTCAAGCTGTGTCTGGCTGAGCAAACACCCCGTGTGCTGTCACCCTGTCCAACCACAGGTGGATGTTTATCCTCCTGAACCCCTGCTTGGCCACAGGGATCAAGGGGCCCTCCACTGGGGTAGGTCTTGTTGACCCTTGACAGGAAAAGGGTCAGAAAAATGTATTTAGTGGCTCTATAAGGGGCCATGGATCCTGCCCCTTGTGCGTGGGCTTGTTTAACCCACACTGTGACCTGCTCTGTTCCCATCGTTACTTACTCGTGACCTCCCTTTCTGCTGTCTATAAACGTTCCCAGAGAAGACAATCACTCCAGCGAATGGTGGATAAAATGCTGAATGATGTGGACAGAGAGCAGAGCACTGGAATTGATCTAAACTGCCTGGATGTCCCTCCACATCCTGGAGCAAAAGCTTTTTAGTGGGTATTTTCAGGCTATGAAGTGAGGCCATAAAGTTTTCAGGGTGTCCCAGGTAATGACAGAGTGATTCAATCAGGCTCTCTTATCAGATTCTCTCTGTCCTGCTTGTCTTCCCCTCTCCCTTCTCCATCCCTTCTCTAGAGGGCTGGCTTGGCATTGCTCAGGTGGGCAGCTCAGCCTTTGGCAGATCAAGCAGATTCCAGACTGTGAGGTAACTTAAAAATTCAGCTCTTTAATGAAGCTTGCAGCCCCCAGATCCTCCCCTGTGCAGCCCTGCACAGCCCAGGGTGGTTACTGTGTGCTTCTTGCCTGATCTGTGCACTCAGGATTCTTCTTCACAGAGGATTTCCAAGGGGTCAGCCTCTGAAATGCTCCTGGCTCTGCTCTTGGAAGCACAAGGGAGACACATGCCAGGCCGGGCCCGCAGTGGGAGGCTGAGGTAAGTCACTCACTACAGTCACTTTCACTGGCTTTTTCCTACCTGGGCCTGACTTACCTCGAACAACAGAACAGCTTTTCGCTATTCTGGCTGTGGTCCCACCCCTCTCACTGCAAACCCTGAGTAACCCAGCAGAGGTGGAGCAGTGTGAGGGGGATCAAGGATGTCACCAGAGCCTGCAGAGGGATCTGGTCCTGTGCCATACTCAGGTTAATCTCTTCAAACACTGTTTCTAGTCATGTTTAAGTAAGTTTGAAGACTTTGGATGAGTTCCTTAGGCCTTGGAGCAGATGGAGCAGGACAGTGGGGTTCTCAGAAGTGGATTTGAGATGTAGGGTTGTTCCTGTTTCTGTTTCTGTCCTGGGGGATTGTGTGAGTCAGGGCAATCACAGGGCTCCCAGCACTCAGAGATTCAGTCACCTTGGTGTCACCCACTGTGTGGGCTGTGAGGGCACCCTGGATCCCCTCGAGGACCTTCCCTGTGCTCCTGGATGCTGTGGCATGGCATGAGCTGATGGGAGGTGGAGCTGCAGTGAGCAAAATGCTGGATGGGGCTTGGGAAGCTTTGGGAAGCAGTGCAGGATGGGGTTTGGGAAAGCTTTGGGAAGCAGTGCAGGAGGGGGGTGGACAGCCTTGGGAAGCCGGGCGGG
>VZRR01005872.1:188552-219676 GCA_013398015.1 Oreocharis arfaki | reverse complement strand
GGGGGTTGGGGAGATGTTTGGGGAGCAGTGCAGGATGGGGTTTGGAAAGCTTTGGGATGCAGTGCAGGATGGGGTTGGAAAGCTTTGGGAAGCAGTGCAGGATGGGGCTGGAAAGCTTTGGGACGTTGGTTTGCCATGTGTGTCTTGGGGCTGGGTGTCGGCAGAGCTGCTCACATCCCCCTGCCAGAAAACATCTGCGGGCAGCTGGGATCTGCCTCTTTTCCCATCCTTTTCTCCCACCCTACTGCTCCTGTTCAGCTCCTTCCCTGCACAGGCCCTGTCTGGGTTTGTGTCCTTCAAACCCTTCCCGTTAAACACTTAGTCATCACTTAGCTAAACTACTACATACAAATATAGCTCTTTTGATCTTCCTACGTAAATCAATACCTGCTGTCCTTTCATCTTCCTAGGGGCTTTCTCTGAGCTCTCTCTAATTTACTGTCTTTAAAATGGAGTAGTCTTTCCAGCCCAATTCTCCCCAGTTTTCAAATTTCCAGAAGCCCCCCACACCTGCAGGAAATCCTGGTGGCTGCCTGCCACCTCCACTGCCTTCACGTGGTAAAGGTGCTTTGCACAGAGCATCTCTTGTCCCCTTGGATTGCTGTGGATCTTCCTTGGCTTGTTCCGGAGGTGAAGAAGTTGGGCTCAAGTTGCCAAGCTCGTGTTCCCAAGGAACTGGGAAAGGCACAAGCCAGTTTCTACTCCCTGTGCCATTCTGGGCTGAAGGAAAGTTGTCCCACTTGGGTTATGGAAAGGAATTCCCGCAGTCATTGGTGGCTGCAGAGATGGACCCAACATTGTCTGCAACAATACAGCAAATGCCCAGGGAAGCTGTGGCAGCTCCTGGATCCCTGGCAGTGTCCCAGACCAGTCTGGACAGGGCTTGGAGCCACCTGGGACAGTGAAAGATGTCCCTGCCCATGGCAAGGGTGGCACTGGATGGGCTTTAAGGTCCCTTCCATCCCAAACCATTCTGGGATTCTGTGAAAGAGGGGACACAGGGACAAGAAGCCCAGGATGAAGGAAGGGAAATGAGCTGGAAGTAGCAGCTATCTATCCCTTCAAAGTGGGGAATGTGGGCATCCCTTCCCAAGCTAGCCCTGCCTGGCTGCCCCTGAGGCTCCGATGGAAGGCTTCAGCCAGGCTCCACGGGAAGCCAGACCTGGGACACAGACCCGGGACACAGAGCCAAGGCACATGTGGGGCAGCGGCGTTGTCACTCCTGCGGCAGGGATGGACTGGCTCCCGTCAGTGGCCTGGCTGGAGCCGTGGGAGCAGTGGGAGTGTCCTGCTGAGGGACGGCAGGAGGCGATCCCGGGCCGTGATTTAGTGCAGGTGTCACAGCCCGAGCCCGGCTCACGCTCCATCCCAAGTGTTTGGTCTGGTGGTTATGTTACAGCTGGTAAATAAAACTGTCAGGGAAATGGGCTGGAGCATGTGACCGTGGCTTTAGGGCAAGAATTAAGTCTCTCTGTAGGATTTGAAGAGGCCATTGTGCAATTCCTTCCCCTCTCCTTACCCCCAGTTACCCTGGGACCATTCCGCCTCTGTACTGGGAACACTGGGAAAGTCATTAAAGCCATTACAGTAAAAAGCCTTCTCCCTCCCCCCTTCAAATGAAAGGTTTATAATAGCAATAAACCCTTGATTTTAGCATCTCGTTATGGGTCAAATAAAAGCTAGTCAGGAGCAGGAGACAGAATCTCATCCCTCTGCTCGTCCCCTCTGGATAAATGCAGTAGTGGTGCCATGGGCCATATAGCTTAATTAGCCACTCTTCTCTGCTGTTCCTCAGGAAGAGTACTTTGCAAAGCCTAGGCAGGCTGTCCGTGTCATATTTCCCGTGTTCCTAGAGGTGTTAATGAATTCATTAATCACTTAATGGCAAGGAGGGTCTTTAGGGACCGGCACCGCAATTTACTGCTCCCAGGAGGAAGAGGCTCTGTCACTGATCTAAAGTTTCAGCTCCACTAATTTGTGCCAGCAGAGCCACTGAGCTCCTTCCTGCAGTCCTTGGAGTCCACAAGACCCTCCCAGTGGGGCCACGGCAGTGGAGCATGGAGTGACAGGGGTGGGAATTGACTGGATGGGGTCTTGTGCTGAATGATGTCCTGGCTCTGGAGCATCCAGAGGCTGAGCAGGGCAAAGGAAACCTCTCCCGACCCTCGTGCTTGTGTTCTTTGCTTTTTTTTTCCCTTTTCCACTGGGACAGACTTCCTGAAAAACCACTGGAAAGGCTTCACTGTGCAATAGGCTTGGAAGCTCATCCCGAGCCTCAGAGGCTTCTTGCTGATCTAAAGGAAATCCAAACTCTGGCAGTGTGGCTGTGTAATGTGGCCTGGGATTGCAGGCTCTGCTGTGAAATGAGTCTGTGAATCTTTTCTAACTGAAGAGTGTCAGGGGGATGTATTTTGACTGAAACTGTCAGTCGAGATGTGAATTCGAGTGTCTGCATTTCTGTGCCGCAGAAAATGTTGATTATTTCAGTCTCTCGCCCTCGTTGCGGGAGAGCGGCGGATGCCAAAGTTCCCAACAAAACGGCTCTTTTGGCTTCTTTCTGATCTCACAGCAGAGCAGGGAGGGGAGGAGGTGAACAGAGCCCTCCTCTCTGCTAATTCCCTTCCACCAGCCTGTCATCACTTTGCAATTGCACCTTTTGGAAGCATTTTTTTCTCCCTGCTTCTCTGTTCTCCCATTTAACTTCTGCTCCGATTTCTCCTTCCATCTTTCCTCTCAGTCTGTTGCCTTCCCAGACGGAGGGCCAAGGGAAGCAGTGGAAGTGTGTAAGACAAGGGGTAGCAGGGCCGTGCACAGGGCCGTCCGTGTGCAGGCGTTTGCTCCCCATCCCTGGTTCCTCCTGGGATGCACTCCCCGCAGTGGGCTCCTCCGTTCAATAGCCATTGTGAGGACGTGTGAGATGAAAGGCAGGACAGAAGCTATGTGTTGGCCTGGGAGAGGAGAGAGGAGGGAGAGAAAGCAGGAATACAAACCCACTTCATTGGAGCAAGCACAAAGGGAGGCAATTTCAATAAATGCCAGATGGTCCAAGTGAACCAGAGCCATGGAGAGCCCTCCATGTCCAACTGTTTGCTTTGGCAGGGAGCCTTCGCCTCTCAATTGAGAGTCTCCCAGGCACTCTCTTCTTTTCCTTGGCTTTCCTCATCCCCTTTGCTCATCCTCTGGACCCCTCCTCCTACTCCCTTTGATGTCTTTCCCGGCCTCCCATCTCCCTCTGCTGCCCATGCCTCACGTTACCCCTCAGATGCTGATGTGTGGAAGAGCGAAGGTGTTCTCTGTGTGTGTGGGGATCCAGCCCCATCCCAGCACCACGAGCTGTCCCTGTCCACAGTGGCAGGCCTGTGGAGTGTGGGAGCTGCACACATGGCCGGGCAGAGAACGTGCATCCTGGTAGGAGAGTGGGATGGCACCTGCACAGGGTGGAGAGAAGAGCACTCCCAACACAACCCCTGGGGTGCCTGAGTTCTGGGCTTGTCCTTCCCACGAAGGAACATCTTGGGGGTCTTTTCCAATCTTAATGATTCCACGAGCATGAACTTCTTCCTTCCCTCCTTGGGAGCCTGGGTTGGCCTGTGTTGCTTTGTTTTGGCCAGAATTCCTGCAGGATCCTTGCAAGCAGAGGACCCAGCACACCGAGGGAGGGACCCAGGGTGGTTCAGCTTGAGCATCACCACCTGAGGTGTCGCTCCAGGCACTGCAACATCTCAGGAGGGCCCTGGAACACTGCAGGAGGAGAGATCCAGCTACCAAGAGGCTCTTCTGTTCTCACTCTGCATTAGAAACATTTATTATTCCAAATTGCCTTCCGCACATTTTTAAAATAATTATGAGTGGTGTTTGTTGTGTCATCTCCACGTTCCTAACAGGAATGCCATTGTTATTCCAGTCACTAGCAGAGTGGCCAGGGCTGCTGGGGCTGGGGCTGCTTTCATGCTCTCCAGCCTCCCAGGCTCTATCCTTCCTACAGCGGGTATTGTTGGGATTTTAGGGCTGGACCTGATGGGGAGAAGGGGGAACAGAGAGAACAGGGAGAAGAACTGGTTGGAGGGATGCCGGTGGGTGTCAGGATCAGAGTGCTGTGCTCAGGGATGCTGCTCTTGGAATATCAGCAGAAATTAGAGGAAAAACACTGTTTTCCCACGTGTTTGGGCTGTCTTAGCTCGGTTTCTGGCAGCACAGCCCGAGACCTCTCCCTTCAACCCTTCTGGCTTGGACCTGAGGAGGTGCTTTTGCTCTGATGATGGGGATCCTTGGATGGAGAGGAAAAGCTGGAATTCAGCCAGCAGCCCTCAGCTGCTGGGAGTCCAGAGATGAGCAGCCCTGGGGGGAACCAGGTGGCAGAAATTCTGGATCCACCGTGTCTCTCCCATTCCCTGCACGGTGGTGCCCACCTCAGCAGCAGCTGGAAGCTCCAGCAGAAATTCTGGAAGCACCAGGTCTCCCTTGATAAGCAAAAGACAGATGGGTAGGTTATGTTTTTCTGTAAGAACGTTTTCAATGTGGCTTCCCTCCCAAAATTTAGCAACCCTGAAACCTCTGGAAATTCATTCCGATTTCCCTCATTTCAGGGGTGGGATGTGGGAGGGAGATTGTACTCCCCCAAAAATCCTGCTTCACCTCAGTGCCCTCTGTTAAGCTTTCCTAAAGAAAATGACGAACTTTGTATTTCAAATCCCACACCCATTTCTCTGGAAATCTCACCAAACTCTGGACAGACTCAGGGACCAAATGAAGAATTTTATTTAAGCTGAGAAATAGGCTTCATTCAAACCCAAATGATTGTTTTTCTCTTTTAGGAAAAAGGAAATATGAGAAAAGTATTTATTTATTTTCCTATTTTCCTTCTGCTTTTGGAAACCTTGGGGAAACTAGAACTCTCTAACTCCCTAGGAGACTCCAGAGGGAAGGACTTATTGGCTTGGAATAGAAAAGAATATACGCAAACCAAAACAAGGTTTATTAAGGTTTGTTTCCCCCAAAATACTGGGGTTTTGCACCACAGTGGGGAAATGGAGCACCATTCTCCCAAGGTCTGGCTTCTCAGTGTTTAAAACCCATTTACATCTTTGCAGGACAACCACGTTCTCAGTACTTTTAACTACAGATTCACATTGGTTGTCCTTGTTTTTTATAGGAAGCTGGGAAAAAAATTATTTATGGGCGTATTTTCCTCCTTTCTAAATGCAAATTATTAATTCAAGTGAAGAAGTATAATTGTTTCCTGATATTAGGTATTTTTAGGTGTGCTCACATCTGAATGCTAGCGAGGAGGCCTTTTTCCATTACCCTTTGGAAAGAAAAACAAATTTCAATGGGATTGTATTTGTTGAATACTGATTAAAGGAACTGAACAGAATTTCAAGTTTCCACGGGAAATAAGGTATCAAATGTGACTTGGTGAGTGAAACTATTGCCTGAGTCTTAGAAGTTTATTATCAGATTAAATCATAGCTGTGATAAAAGACAATTTGTAAGGCAGATGATGGAATAATGTTCTTTATCAGGGAAAAGGAATTTCTTGTGTTCTCCCAAACTTAGAATACAGCAGTAGTAACGGACACACAGAATGAATGACCCAAATCAGCCACAAAAAAGCCATCTGTGTGTATCCAATTACCCCAAAACGTGAGATTTAAAATTATTAAGGGTTGTCCTTCAATTTTGTGCAAAGTCAAAAGAAAAGGTGATTTCTGTGGGAGACACATTATCCCTGGAGCTGATGCTACAGACACAAAATTAGGTTGGTTTGGGTGATCCCACAGGCCGGATCCACAAATTTTCCGTCCAGCCCTTCGAGTTCTTCAGGTTTGTGACGTTGTTCTCGGCAGCTGTGGTTGGCATCCAGCAAACCTGTCCTGCCCTGTCCCACCTTCCCTGGTGAGTGACCTAACGTGGGTTCTGACACCTCCCAGCTGGATTTCGGCTCCCTGGGTGCCATTAGCTCCCACAGCCCAATCCCACAGACACCAGGGCCATGGGGCCAGGACATCAGCGATCTCCTGGTGGCTGAAACTCTCCTTGGGGTGGTGACAATGACGGGAGGTGGGGAAAAGAGGGAAGCTGTGAGTAATATCTGCAGTGGATCTGTAGGCAGGAGGATTGGCTGCAGTGAAGGCAGCAAACTGCAGTGCTCTGATGATGCATTTCAGCCTCCAGAAAGCTCAAATTGATCTTTGGTGCAAGGAGTCTGACTCCTGAATTCAATAAATCCTTCTATAGATTCTCAGATTTATCTTGGACTGGGGTGGGGTGACCTTGGCTGGACAACAGGCTGCCCCCAAGCCCCTCTATCACTGCCCTCCTCAACTGGGCATTGAGAGAAAATACAATGAACAGCTTGTGGGTTGAGATAAGGACAGGGAGAGATCACCCACCAGTTGCCATCATAGGCAAACCAGACTCGAGTTGGGAATATTAATTCAATTTATTCCCCTTCGAATCAGCCCCAACTGCTCAAAAGGAGACAAGACCACTGGGGATTTTTGTCCGCATTTTGAGGGCCTCCACTGCTGTCCTGGATGTTCCTTGGCAGGCAAGACAGGGCCCATGGCCCAGGAAAACCTGAGCAGACCCTCTGAAAGAGGCTGGACTTGGTGACTTCAGTGTCTCGTGCCCACCCAGGACAGAGACACTGCTAAGGAATGATGTTGAATTCAACGAGATAAAGAAGGGACGAGGAGAGGGATTAAAACTGGGCCTGGGTAGCTGGGAGTTGCTGCTGCTCTTGTTTATGCTGAGCCTCTCCATGGGGGTTGTTCTCCGGTTTGTCTCAGCATGACAAGAGGCCTTTAAGTGAGAGGCTGTGGTTTACAGAGTCAACAGATTTAAGCAGGCTACGAATATTAATTATTAATTACTGTTGGAGAGTGCTATCCATTAGATTGGTGAAGTAGTTAACAGCTCTGCCTCGTCCTCCCCACAGACACGCTCTCGCTGTCAGATTTCTCCCCCCGACCAAGACCCCAGCGCTAGAATTAGGCCAGAAACTATTTTCCAGTCGAGTGGCTTTTAATGGGCTCTCCAGACGTGTTCTTTGCATCCTGTGAGTGACTGGATCCATGGAGAGCAGAGTCACTGGGCTTGATTCATCCTTTAAGCTGTATTAGGGGTTTGCCTAAGTGGGGCTTGGTGCTGCTGGGGGTTAGGTGCGTTCTCCAGGAGCACCCACTAATCTCCCACAGCCCGGGGCAAGGGGCTGCTCTGGAGAAGCCCATTTGCAGGGCTCCTGAAGGCAGCTGTTTTTCTGATGAAAGGCACAGTGCCGGTCTTTTCTGGGTCACCTCTTGTAGAGAAAGTGTCTTCCCAGGGGCTCAGAATGTTCCTGGCATCCCTCAGCTACGGCAGAATGAACAAATCAGTGCTTGGTGATGAACATGAAGGTTTGGAGATGGGGCCACATCCCAGCTCTCTGCAGATGTTCAGGAGGTGTTTGAATGTCTCCTACAGCTTCTAAAGTCATTGAGGTACTGCTTCACTGCTTCCTTCCTGGGATGGGACACAGCAGCACATCCTCCCTCAGGGACATCTTCTTGTCACCTGAAATTTCCTGCATGTGAAGGGACTTGCCGTGGGAGAGGAGTGCCATGAGGAAAGGACTTTGGGATGACACTGGGAAGTCTTCTGGTGGCTTTAAGTGTATGGGCTGAGGCCAGGCTGGTGCTGTCTTGGAGGAGGAGATGGAAAAGACACCCCAAAATTCCAAATAAGCCCACAGAAAGCTCAGAGTCTTCTCTGGTGGCCTCATCAGAGCTGTGTGAGGAGCTTGGACCTGCTTCCCAAACCATCCTTCCTTCCTTCCTTCCTTCCTGCCTGCCTGCCTGCCTTCCTGCCTGCCTCCCTCCCTCCCGTCCGTCCGTCCGTCCGTCCGAGGGCTGAGCAAAGCTCTGCTTGTGGGAGCCAACAAAAGGACGAGCCACGAGCCTCCAACTCATGAACTACCCGGCTTCCTCCACCTCCTGGGACAGAAATTTGGGACGAAGCGCAGTCCTCGTTACGGGAACCGCTCAGGCAGCAGCAAAAAGGGCAGTGCAGAGCAGGCTCGCCCTGCCAGAGGCAGGAATGTTGTGATCCGCTAGGAGCTGACTTGTTTCCAAACACCTCGCACGCCTCCTTCGTGCGCTGTATTAAATAGCCGGCAGAATTTAATTCCTCTGGGAGCAAACCCCAAACAAAACAGCCTCCCCTGCCCCGAAGTGCAGCCACGCTGTAATTGGGCTGTGACAAACGTCTCCCGGGCTGGCCAGGGGGGTGCTTGGAATTCTGACGTGTCCTCTGTCTCGGCAGACAGTTTGGCAGGGAGAGTCACAGCTGGGTGATTCCAGCTCCCCCGAGCCGGGCCTTTTTGAGGGAAAACGCTGACAGATCCGCAGGAACAGCGAGCAGGACTCTCATAATTTATTTTTAATGCCGTGCTGTCTCTAACTGTGCAATTTCCTCCAGGGTGTTTGCTTTGAGATTGCGGGATAATTACATCGCAGAAACCAGGCTAATTACAGTTAACAGCCTGAAAAAGTGACGGCCCCCGTTTCCCACCCCCTCCCAGCTTTTTTCCACCGGCACTCCTCGCTACCGCCGGCGAGGAAGCGGCTGTGCACAGCGCCGGGTTGTTCTTTTCCCGTCCCGGCCCCTCTGGGTGCCGCCCCGTCGGGTTGGGCTGGGTGCGGCCGTGGCAGCCCCTGCCAGGAGCGCGATGCAGAGCTCGGTAGTGGGGAGGCGGCGCTGGGGGAGGCTGGGCCGTGGTCAGTGTGTCAGTGCCCTCTGTTGGGACCAGCCCGCTCGGCCACGAGAGCAGTGCTCTGCGGAGAAGGATGGAAGTGGAAAAAAATCCTGAATTTTCCAAGCCTCACTAAGGTGGACCTAAATCCAGCAGTGTGCAATGCATGCAGTTACCACACGTGTGTTTTCTGCCTCCGTTCATCCCTTCCCATTATCACCTTCAATTACTCAGTGACAGGCCGGGCATGAAGGAAGTGCTGGCATTCCCTTGGGCTGGGGTTGAGGTCGGGATCCTCTGGGCAGGCCTTCCACTGCCTTCCCACTGAAAGATCCTTCCACCTGCTGCCCCCATGCTTTTTATTCTGCACTTAGCACAGGCATTGGGGGGAGGGGGGGGTAGTGTAAGTTTGGTGAGCTATGGCTTTTACAGGGTAGTTAATGCCTTTATTTTAGCCCAAATGGTGGGGAAAAAAGTACTTCCAAAAATCTACCCCAAACCTGACAAATGTGTGGACTTGGGTTCTCATGAGACCAGAGCAGCGTCTGCTTTGAGACATGTCCTTGTTTCTGTCTCTATCAGCTGGGCTAATAAAAGCTCCTCGTGTTTCCTCCAGGCTTTTCTGCCGTGATTTATGGGCTCGGGCTGGGCCCAGGAGCCCCCTGGGCTGTCAGAGACACGGAGGGGTGGAAGAGATGCTGGTTTTAACTGAGGCAGCGCAGTCAGAGCTCCCAAGGCAGTAGGGCAGTGCTGTCCCCAGCAGCCCAAGGGTGCCAGGCTGTGCTCCAGGTCCTCAGGGTGGTCCTGCAGGGCCTGGCTCTCCTTGCTGAGCCGAGCTGCCCAGCCCACGCTCTGTCAGAAGTCACTCTGAGAGCTGGGGAAGGCTCGTCCTGCCTTGACCGTCACCTTGCTGGATCATACCATGGTGGCCAGTTCCGTAGGGAATGACAGCAAAGAGCTCTGGAGCAGTGCAGCCCCCCCTGCCACCCTCAGCAGCTCAGATGCTGCTCCCATGTTTGCTCCCCGGGTTTTCACACGACCTGGCCCCTAATTCTGGCAGGCTTGAAAAAGATTTCATTTTCTCATCTGGGATTCCCCATCAGGGATTAATTTAATTATTTCTTTTCCTTTCCCATTGTTTGTTTTTAATGATGAATGTGATAGTTATAAATTGTTAACAAGTTCTGGTAAAAATGCGATCCCTGGGAACTTCTTTTGCGCCGAATAAAATAACGGGGAGATTGATTTAGCAAAGCCGGTGGAGTTGCTGTGTCTTCGAAGATTATCTTGGTTCTGCATGAAAGGCCAGATCTTTGAGCAGTATTTAGGCCTAAGCGAAGTCAGGTGCTTAAGCACCTTCAAAATAAGAGAAGCCTCTGCCTGTGGGGAGCGATAATATTGTGTGTTAAACCAGCCAGTGTATTAGAACTTCCTTTTTTTGGCTGGGCGGTGTTTTCAGGTGAATCCTTTCCTCTGGCAAAGCGCTGAGCTGGCACGGAGGGATTATTTGATAAAAAAAGCCCTTTCTCTGCTGGGAGCCCATTTCCCTGGAGGCCGCTGGGGCTGGCGAGGGTTGGTGCTGGTGACACCTCCATGGGATCTGAGGGCCGTGGCTTTGCACGGAGCAGAACCTGCGGGGCTGCCTTGGCTCTTTTCTCTTTGCTTTCCTCGTGCCGAGTGTTTGCTGAGCTCCAAAGCATTCACTCCTGGCAATTATTCTGATGAGGCAGGGGGTTATTTGAAAACTGCGAACGGAGGTTTCTGGGGAAATGCCTTCAAAGGCTGATCTCCTTTCGATGGAGGTTGTAATTGTTTAATGATTTTCTATATGGATTTCCGTGTGGGCTGCTGCAGGACAGGCAGGGCTGGTTTGTCAGCAGAGAACATCTGCTCGTGCTTCGCCCTCTCTTCCCTTGGAAGGCTGGTCAGCTGCCTCCTGAGCAATACTGGGGGTTTTTGATTTATATTTCCCTTGGCTTTCCTGCTCTGTCTCAGACGCAAACCTCAAACTTGTCACGGTTTTTTTCCAATTAAATCAGCTGTCTTTCCCACACACCTTGGCTCTGGCATCCTTGGGCTGCAGGGCTGCTGTGATGCTGCTTTAACAACCAGAACAGGGCTGGGGCAGGACCTCTTCCTACTGCAGCTGATGGAACATCTCGTCCCTCTCCAAAGCTGAAAAACCATTCCTATTGCATTGTCTTTCCCCAAATTCCTTGGACAGCCAGAAGCCTCATTCTAGTTTCCCACCTAAACTTATTAATGAGTGAGTGTGACCTTTTGCTGATGTTCTTTCACCTTGAACAGCACTTTCTCTTCCTTCATGTAAAACCTCCTGCTACATGGAAAGAGAACAATTTTATCACCTCTTCCCCTTCATTTCCCTACACTAACAAGTCAGGTTTTCCCAGCAGCTGCCTCTTGGCGAAAGGCCACCTTTACTCTGATGAGCCTTGGGGGCAGTTCCAGGCTGAGCTCACCAGCCTTGACCCCAGTTTTGGGTGACAAAGCTTGAATGGGGCCTCCCGTGCAGTGTCACCAGACAGGGCACAGCAGCTCTTTGCCCACCCAAGGCAGGTGTTTCATGGGGCTTCTTGCAACACCGCTGTTTGAGAAATGGGATTTTAAAAGGCTTGATCCCTTTCTCCGTAGAGTCGCAGCTGAAATTCCCATTGATTGCTGAGGTGTGTGTCCTGGACTTAATAAATCTTGTTGCTCAGTGCCAGGAGTGGTGAACTCCTCTTGACAGGATAAATCCCGTGCCAAGGATTTGGCGTTGATGTGTCTGATGGAGAGCTGAGGGCAGCAGGAGCTCAGAGGAGGTGGTGGAAGCGCAGCACCAGGGATGGGTCCCCTTCTTCTGCTCTGTTTGCTTTTCCTGAGGAATAAAGAGCATTGCAAAATTGTTAATTTTTTTAAAAGAAAGAACAAGGTAAAACTGTCCTCTCAGCTCCTTGGAGCAATCCTGAGCAGGCAGAGGGATTTGGGACCCAGCTGGAACTGTGGTCTGAGCCAGAGGTGTCTGAGTCGTTTCACAGAGGTGGTAACACAGGGATTGGGTGATCCCGAGCAGCAGGAGGATTCTGAGCAGCCTGATCACTGCAAGGTGTCCCTGCTCGTGCCAGGGGCCTTGGACTAGATGACCTTCAAAGGTCTCTTGAACCCAAACCATTCCAGGATTCTGTGCTCCTTCTCTCCAGCCGTGGCACACGGTGCTGGGAACCGTGCTCAGCTCCCGGGGCTGACTGGAGATCAACCAGAGATCCTGTCTGCTGGAAACACAATCCCGCTGCTTCCTGAGCTGAGCCCCACGACACAAAGCCGATGCAAAGGTCTAGAAGGGATCAGGAAATCTTTTGTGTGTGAGGTGGAGGCAGCGCTGCGTGCCCGAGGAACCTGTGAGAAGGGAAAATGAGATTTCCCCGGGGCAGGAGAGACCCGGCTCTGCAGGGGAAGGGGCACCACGCCTGCTCAAAAGCCTGGCCCGGCTTTCACTCAGTGGTCCTGAGTGAAACAACGCCTGCAGCCCGTCCCACACCGTGTGCAGGGTCGGTGGGATGCTGTGCCTGGCGCTCCCCATCTCCGGCGGAGGTCCCTTCTGCCTGCGCCGTCTCCCGCGGCGCCGAGCTGCGAGTCGCTAAACAAAGCCGGGGAAAATCAGGCGCAAGCTGTGCAATTTGCAGATGATCTGTGTACCTGCTAGCTCCGAACAGATGTTTTCCTTCGCGTGGCCATTTGTGAGCTGCTTCCCTGTCACAGGCTGCGGTAGCTACGGTGCTCGGGAGTGAGTGATATCTTACACCTGCACGGAGCGGCGTTCCTGCCATAAACCTGCTTTGCAGTTCCAGAAATCTCCCATTACGGAGTTTTATACCCGGTGCAAACAACGGCAAAATAAGGCTGTTTAGTATTTCTGACAGAGGCTTTAGAAAAAAGCACTGGGAGATAAGAACTGCGGGAGCTGGATGGGATCTGCATAACTCTGTATCCTCTCCGAGGAGCGGGTGTTGCAAAGGGAAGCGCAGCAGAAGGCGAACCTGCCTCGTGTTAGATCTGCTCATCATCTCTAGCTGGAGGTGGCCTGCAATATTAATATCCCTTTCAGCAGAGATGCTGGTATTTAGCTGGTGTAACTCCGGCTATTCTTGTTATCCACGCACATTCCTGCTTCCTCTCTGAAATGTCACGGATTCTTGGCCACGACAACTTCCCGTGGAAGTTAGCTCCAGGCTTTAATTCTTGTGCAAAGCCCTGGTTTCCTGCTGCAGGGCTGTGCCAGGGGGGTGTCAGCAGCACAGAATCGCTGCCTCAGTCGTTGCAGGGGGGATTCTGAGCAGCACAACATCATCACAGCTTAACTAGAGCAGGCTTGGCTTGAGCTTGGCTTTTCCAAGAGGGCTCTGATGGATAAAAGGACTGCAATTCCTCATCTCCCAGGCAGGTTGGCAGGTGTATAGGAATGTGATATCCTCCTCTGGGTTACCCACGAGGGGAAGGGGGGTCTGTCTGGGAGAGGCTGTTGGTTTTTCCTGGCTCCTTCCAAGCTCAGCCAGCGGGTCTTCAGGCAGGTGTTTGGAATAAATGTGCAGTAAAAAGCAGAAGGAGTCAGCCTTATGCTGAAGAGAGGAATTCTGCAGGGGGTTTTTTCCTGGGATGTGCACCCTCCAAAACAACCAAAGTCTTTAGGAAGCTCCGGGATAGAGGGATGGGTGGAGGATGGGAGGAGGATTCTCTGCCCAGGAACCAGCGCTTGCCGTGCTGCAGTGTGGCCACAAACCCAGGAATGCCTTGCTCAGCCCCTCTGGAGACAGATAATGCTAAACCCCGGGGCTGGCTCTGGGGAAATCTGTTGCTCTGTGCTTTTTGCACCAAATTCCCAGGTGGGTTTACCTGCAGAAATCAGTGGGAGCCTGGATTCCCTGCGGGCGCTGCCGGAACGTCTGTCGGGAACGGCTGCTCGCCATCTGCTGCGGGCTGGGAGTGGGAGCAGGGGGCCCTGGCAGGTTTGGGGAGGTGCCTTCAGCACCCTCCAGGAGAGCCCCCTCTGGAGCAGCAGGGTCAGGCCTCTTGCCTGACCAGAATATAAATTTCTTTGCTCCAACAGAGGAAAACCTCTGTGCATGGCCCAGGTTAGTTGTGTTGCCCAGGAGCCTCCTGCCCAACCATGGGGACTTGGTTTGGTGGGGCAAAGGCGATGTGGGGGGTCAGGGGCATCCTCGTCCCCCACAGCTCATGGCTCCTCTTCCCTCACAGTGGGAACAGCTCTGCTCCCACGAGAAACTCCTGGAGGTTTGGGGTGGCACCAACCTTTTGGGGAGAGTAGAGATGGGAGATGTGGGGTTTGGGGTGAGGGCTGCTCTAGGGTGAGGGGCAGGTCTGGCTGGGGGCGTGTGGAGTGGCAGGAGCTGCAGTTACAGGGGTCTTGCTGGAGGTATCCAGGGGTAAGAGACTTCCAAGGCAGGACGAGACAGCAGAGGGAATGGAAAGGCAGGGAGTGTCCCATGTTGCAGGTTAAAGGCATTTTCCCATGCGAGGCTTCGAAAAGCTGGGATAAAAGAAAAGCCAAAAATGTCATCTGAGATGGAGCTCTAAACGAAGGGATTTTCCCAGTCAGCTCAAATCTCCCGTCCCTCTTACTGGAAGGGGCCCAAAGCACCAAGCACTATTGAAATCTGGGAAAAGGGGGGCCTTGACCTCAGGGTGCTGGCTCTGCTGGGGTGACCCCCTTTTGCTCAGTGTGCAGAGGGAAATATTTCTTCCTTTCCTTGCCTGGTTGTCAAATTCATGCCCAGCTCACCGACAAATCCATCTCTTCGGAGATCAATTACAGTGTCTGGCTGCCAAGCCTGGAAAACCAATTAACTCCCAAATATTTTTTTTCTTCCTGTTTTAAAGAAAAAAAAAAGTGAAGGGAGAGAAAGAGAGAGACAAAGAGAGAGAAACACATTGAAGTGGGGGCATAAATCACCTGGAAAACATTCCAAACATTAAAATAAACAAGGACGAATTCCAACTTCATTTGTCTCTTTTGGAGATTCTGTCACTGATTTATTTTGCTGCTCTGTCTGAGCCTCAGTTTCATCTTTGCTCGTGTTTGGAGTCAGGTGCTGTGTCTGGAGCAGAGCCCTGGGGCTGGATGCTCCTCTGGTGGTTCCTGCATGGGGCATCCTCCCTTCTGCAGGGCTGTGATCCCCTCACCTGGGGCTTTAGGGGGTTGAACTCTCTCCACCCTGCAGGACATTTGGGAATGGATTTAAACAGATGCACAGCTCTGCCTGGGCTGGTGGTTTGGGAGAGGAGTGTGACCCACCAGACTTCCCAGAAGGAAGTAACTCTGCTTCCCAATCCCTGACTTCTGGCTTCCTGCAGCCTCCCGGAACTGGCTGCTCAGATGGAAGCTCTCTGTCTAAACCTCATGTCATCGTTTTTTGCGGGACTTACTCCTTTTGACCAACTCTTCTACGTCCTCAGGCCTCCAAAAGGCTGGGAGGAGACCCCTGTTCCTGAGGCAGTGGAATGGTGTCCATGTGGGAACACACTGAAGCGCCTGCAGGTGAGCAGGGCCCACGTGTGACTCAGGCTGATGGTGTCACAGGGACGTTTAAAGCAGGACTGGGAAAGGGAGAGAAGACCAACTTACTTATGATGTTTCTGGTATTGGGAATTGGCCAGCCAAGGGTCTGGCAAGCCCCCAGTGGCACAGCTGCCTTCCAAATCTGGGGGGTATGGATGGTAGTGGAGTGAAGAGAAACACTTTTGCTTGAATAAGAGGATTTTCTGTTTCTAAAATGCCATTTGTTTGGTATTTTTGGGTGGGCATGCAGGCAGTGGTAGTTGGTACCAGTGCCAGGTACTGAGCACCTGCACAGGAGCTGCAGGTGTGATGGAGCATCTCTGAGGGTTCAGTGCCCACCTGGAGAGGCAGCAAGCTGGGGAACTCCCTGGGACAGCCCAGGTGTCATTCCTGGTCTCCAGGCCTGCAGAACCTCTGTCTCCCTGGGACAGCCCAGGTGTCATTCCTGGTCTCCAGGCCTGCAGAACCTCTGTCTCCCTCAGGCAACAGGGACTTGAACCTGGAGCATCTGTGCTGCTGCCTGTCCCCCTGCTGCAAGAAGCTTTAGTTCCCATTCCAGAGGGGAATGGGTAATGCTGGGGCTTGGTGTGCAGAGGATTTGCCACCCTTCCTTCATCTCTGTCAGAAACTCTTCAAGAGGCCGTGAACAACCAGCCTTCTCTTGGGATAAATTAGCTCTAACTCCCAATGGAATGGCCGCTCATTTGGAGGTGTCCTTGTCACCCTGTGACCGTGGCTGATCTTCCCTGGGACCCTGCAGTGTTCCTGGATCCCATGATTGCTGCAGGCAGTCAGGAGGTCTCCATTAGAGCCTCCTGATTGCAGAGCACTTGGGAAAAGTTTGGGAAAGGGGAGAACTCCTCGTTCTGCTCGCACAAAACTGCACAGATCCCGCTGCTTCCCACGTGCTGGGGACTGGCTCTTCGGCTGAGCGTGGTTTGCAGGGCTGCTGTGGGATCTGTGCTTCCCAGTCTGGCTCTGGAAACAAAATCCTGTCGGCATTGTCAAGGAAACCTGGTGAGAGCGCAGAGTTGTCCAACAGCCTCCAGGCAGCCTGGAGCAAAAGCTCTGACAAGTGCAAATCGGAATCCAAATGGAGGGGTTTTTTCTCTCCAGCCCAACATTGTTGCAGAATAGAAGGGTGGCATCAGGAAAGCTCAGGAAAAAAAAATCCCATAAAACTCCTGCTGTGTCATCCAGCCCAGACCTTGCAGTGACACAGCCTGGGAGTGGATTCATAGAATCCCGGGATTGTTTGGGTTGGGAGGGACCTTAAAACCCATCCAGTGCCACCCCTGCCACGGGCAGGGACACCTTCCATTGTCCCAGGTTGCTCCAAGCCCTGTCCAGCCTGGCCTTGGACACTGCCAGGGATCCAGGGGCAGCCACAGCTGCTCTGGGCACCCTGTGCCAGGGCCTCCCCACCCTTACAGGGAAGGATTTCTTCCCAATATCCAATTTAAACCTAATTCTTCTGGAGACTGTCCTGTCAGACCAGTGTGTAACACGAAATCTCCACTCCTTTCATTTCCAAAGCTGCCAACCAGCTGCAGTGATGGGAATCAGGAGAAATCCATGTCCAACAGGACCGAGCGGGCCCTGGACAGTTCTTTTGCTAGAGATAATTCCCCAAGAAACCGTTGGTTTAGACACAACCCTTTGCTCAATTTATCAATCCCTAGTTACCCCTCAAATTCCTATATCTCAAATCCATGGGATAGATTGGATAGTGTGATTTGAAGTGTGAAAGCAGGTTGGAAATCTTTGCTGTGCAAATCGGGCAGAGGGTGGGCTTTTTGAGCTCAACTGGGCATAAATGAATGAATGAAATCTGTTCTGGTAGTTCCCAGTGAGGAAATATTCCTTTGGAAAAAGGGGGAAAAAATCCCTCCCAACATTTTATTCATCCCAGAGTGAAGCGTTTTGACTGGGGGAACTCAGCTAATGTTTTCCTCCTCAAAATAGGTCAACTTTGAAATAGAAAACGTCACGTTGGAGCTGAAAGTCGAATAGAAATGTTTAGAAAACGTGGGATTATATATCCATGTATTTGGAAGTTTAACGAGATTGTGGATGGAAAGAAAGCACCCAGGCTATTTATAATTCAATTAGGCTTGGATTTAGGAGTAGTTCTCGCTCTCTGTAAACTGCATCTCTTTTTCATTTGGAACAATCTCCTTGCTCCATCACAGCCCCTTTTCCCAGCGCTGCCTGGGAATATATGGCTGCAGCTGGGAATATATGGCTCTAATAGAGCTGCAATGACTGGAGCTGTACTATGCCAGCTAACTGCTGTATTTTTCTTTCCCAAGGCTCTCCGGGCGTGTTCACAAGGGAATATTGACATTTGGGACCGAGGTATGGAAAACCAGGCTGTGAGCTGTTATCAAGGATATTTATTCCAGCAACTTTCCCCTGCAGGACTCCTCAAGGTTGTGCCTCTTTTTCCTCATTCCCCTGTAAATGTCCCGCATCACATTTTCCATTAATTACTAAAATAAATCTAACAAAATGTCCTCCTTCCTGGGTTTTTTTGGTGTTCCTTCACCTCTCTCTTTGCACTGCTGTAAGCAGTGGGTGAGTTCCTACTCTCACGCTAGGGCCTGGTTTCCAAACTGTTTATTGAGTAATAAAAAGAGACAATTACAAGTCATTGCCCAGGGATAATGTGCTGATAATTTTATGACTGGACAAGCGGTTGGAACAGCCCACAAGTGGTGGTGAGCAGGAAATCTGGGATCTGTTGCTGACAGAGCCACCCCTGAGGAGATGAGCCCTCTCTGCTGTCAATCCAAGCTGCTGCAACAACTGTGAGCCATTAAAGCTGCTGTGGAGATGGAGGGGTGGTGGGATGGGCATTGTTTCTTCGGGAGGAAAAGCGGTAAAGAACTTTGGGAAGGTATTTAGAAGCTCGTCCTGCTCGGAGTGGGTGTGAGGGACCACCGGTACTGCTCACATACAGGTCCACACGGCCAACAGCTGGGGCCTGGGGATTCCTGGAAAAACAAAGATTAAAGGGTGTTAATGCTCTCGAGCAAACAGGGATCATCCCAGAGATAATAGAGGGATTAAGTTTGTCCAGGCACTTGAGCAGTGTCCCAGCTCTGAAGCTGCTGCTGCAGGGTGACCCGTGGCTTGCTCCCACCTGTAGGATGACATTCCCCATCCCTGTCACCCTCAGCCCTGGGGATTTCATAATATCTGTTTTAGAGCCTATTCCTGTAGCTGGTTTAGTGCCCATCCAGTGAATTTTCCAGTTCCTCTGTGATTCCGTGGGCACAACAGGAAATCATGTCAGATTTAAAGTGTGCCCCTGGCCACTGAAAAGGAAAACTGCTGCTGCGGAAATTCTTCCAACTGTCAAAAAATCAGGAGTCAGCTGCTCACCTGCCTGAAACCATTCCAAGATGATGTTCCCACTGGCCCTCTCCAGGAGGAATTCCTTCTCCTTCTTAGGAGCAGAACACCATATCATCACTATCTTCTCTCCACTGAAGTGGAGCTCAGAGGATTGACGCAGGAGGGCCCTGGAGAGGTCTCACCCTGCCCATCTCCCATGAGGAGGGATGAGCTGCACCTCTCCCAAACCTGCAGCAGATCCAGCCCTCAGAGTGGGCAAGAAGCCATGGAACTGGGAGTAGCTCTTTGCAGCTGCCAGGACCTCCCATTTGTGTGGTAGTGATGCAGATAGAATCTCATAAACCGGTTTGCATCCTGCTTTACTGCGGATTTAATGACCGGAGGAAGAACTTGACTGTTTATTAAAACATTAGACAGTAAAGCTTAACAATAGCCAATAAAAGGTTTTGTTTTTCCATCCTTCTGATTGTTAAAGCAACACAACGTTGGGCTGGAGAGGGAGCTGCTGCCAATGCCTGAATCCAGGACAGAGCGTGCTGTGATGTGGCTGGGCAGGAGGAAGAAGTTGGCAAATCCGATGTCTGAGGAAGGGCAAGGCCTCAGCCCTAAGTGGCGGTGTCCCAAGGCCGGCTGGACACTGCCAGGGGCTGCAGCAGCACAGCTCCAAAGCCTCTGCAGTTGTTCATCAGCAGCATTAACTCTGGATCTTGCCAGAGGTGTTGTTTCCTCACCCTCTCGCCTTCCTCCCTGGCAGAGGCATCCCTGCAAAGACGCCCTGGTGGGAGCCAAGTTCTCTAGCTGCTGCATGGGATGGAGAAGGGACAGTCCTTGCCAGCTCTCCTGTCCCTGCAGCTGGTGTGAAAACACCTTCAGGCATCCACGGGTGTAGCTGGCACCTTGTTGTGAACTGTGGAAGTGTCTCCTCAGGGTTGGGAGAGAGGGGTTTGCAATATCTGTGGAGTTTTCTCCTGGCATCACCTTTTCAGCCCAGTTCCTGTGCTGAGCTGGCCGGCCTGGCTTCTCCTGGGGGCAGAGGAGACAACCAGGATTTCCTGGGATCGCTCATCCTGCCTAAGGAGTGTTCAGTCAGCCTCCAGAGCGGCTGACCCCTCTGCACACATTCCAGGGGGGCTCCAGATGAATTTTTGTGGACACAGGCAGGAAAATGCACAGAGGCAAATCTTGCCTCAGACCCTAAAACTTTCAGCATGTCCTTCAACATCCACCCCCTCGGGCTCCCTTGGAGAGCCCTGCAAGCTGAGCAGCCCTGCTGAGGGCTGCTGGGACTCCTGCACCCCAGGCAACCCCAAAGCCAGGTGCCTTCCAGCTCCAGTCTCAGTGCTGGCAGAGGCTCCCATCCAGTGGGAGTCTGTGGATCACACTGGAGGGTCAGGGATGTAGGGCAGGTGTAGAAGATTCTCCCTCCCCCTTGTGCTGTGGTGGGGTGTGAAATCCAAGTCTGGCTTCCCGAGGGAGCTTTAGCCAAGGGAGCAGACCCCAAAGGTGAAGGCCAGGCAAGGCTCTGTGCCTTTGCTGGGCTTGGAGGGGAAAGAGGGATGGGAAACAGATGAGAACACGCCAAGATGAAAAGGAGAGGGTGAATTATTCGTGAACCAGGATTTGTACCAGCTCAGAACACTTTGGGCACTGAACTCTTCCTTAAGCCCTCCAAAAAGACTTTCAGAGTTGCCAGAAGTGGAGGTGAGGTTGTGAACCAAGAGCCTTCTCCAGTGGAGTCTGAGAAGCAATGGTCCCCTTGCACTGGAGGCAGGAATTGCTGGTAAAGCCCTCCAGGGATGTGTGGCAAGGTTTTTGCTGCCTTGTGCACAAAAATTGTGGCAGAAAAATAAAAATTTGCCAGAACATGGCACTGCTTGGGCCAGCAGAAGGGAACTGCAGAGAAGCTTCACAGCATAACGAGGGCCTGGGATGATGTGGAACCATGGAAATATCCTGAGCTGGAAGGGACCTACAGGGACCATCGAGTCCAACTGATTCACTGTTGGCAACTTCATGTGGAGAAAACCAATGGGAGCTGCACCTGTGGGGTCCAGAGGAGCCGTCAGCCCTCTGGGAGGAGACTGGGGAGGCACCACGGGACACTGCTGAGAAGGTCAGCAGGAATATCCACACAGGCAAGGGCAGCATGAGGAGTTGCAGGGGGGAATGGAGCAGCAAACAGAGCCTGTCACGGTGTCACTGGGTCCCGCCCAGAACACCCTGTGTGTGCTGTGAGCAGCCCTGGTGTCCCTGTCCCGGGCACCAGGAACGGTGTGAGAGCGAAGCACAGCTGCCTGTGGTAGCAGCAGCACCTCAAGGGACGGGACACCTTGATCTGAGGGACTGAAGGAGCCAAAGAGAGGAAGAGAGTGGCTCGGAGGAGGCAGATGTGGGGCTGGATGGGTCCCTGCTCTGGCCAGGGCTCCTGCTGGCTGGAGACCCCAAACTCAGCTCCTACATTGGGCACTGTGGCAGCACCTGAAATGTACAGCAGTGAGGGGACATCAGGGCACACCTGCTCAGAGCCACTGCAGGACCGTGAGCCCCACGCTGCTCCTTGTCCTTGTCCTGGCCATTCCCAGCCAGCCCCTCCTGCTTGGGGGTAGCAGCAATGTGCCACTGGACATCACACTGTCACCTGGGCTGCATCAGGGGAAAACTTCAGCCCGAGGAGACTTCAATGGATTCAGCCTCCCTTCCTCAGCCCTGGAAAATCTCAAGGATTAAATCCTGACCCCAGCAAAAACAGCCGAGCGTTTTCTGGTTGAGTCCAGTGGGCTGGAATTTGATTCCCAGGTTTAAAGGCTCTTTAAAATCAGCCGTGATATATAACCAGTCTTCTCAGCCTCTAAATACCTCAACAAGACTGGCAGTGCTTCAGGAGGGCCATGGGCAGGATTACCTGCAAATCCATAGGTCAGGAGAGAAACTGGGGAGCCCGGCTGGGGCAGAGCGGAGCCGCAGAACTGGAATTGCCTCTGCTCGTGGCTGTGGCATGCAGGAGAAGCTGGAGAGCAGGTGAAATCCCTTTCTTTTTTGAACCTTGGAACTGTTGTTGCTACATTCCTGTTTGTGCTCACCCTTTTGGAGGGGGTTTTGCACACATATTTAGGTACACACACACTCGCTCACACCTCCCCGTGTGTACACACACCACCATGCATCTCCTCAGCCTGCAGCCTCCCATGAACTGCAAAAGACCAGACAAAAGATGGAAATTAAGTCCCTTATCATTGCCAAATCATCAGAAACTAATATTAGAGCTGCTGGACGATTTTCCTCCTGAACTATCCCCACTCCACGATCCTAATGCGATGATTCTTCCTGTAGCTCTTTACATTCTATTATTTATAAGAAACAATGTTCAGCCCTCCCCTGACAGCATTTGCAGGGCTGCGGAAAGCAGTGCGGCAGAAAGGTGGGAGAACAATTTTGGCGATGTTTCCATAGCTACCTAGCTGCTAAATGTGGTTTATTCCATTTTAAAGTCACCCAACACACACACACACACACACACACACAGAGGCATGCACACAGCCCTCGCCTCGCGCACGCAGGCACTGGGAATGCAGCCCCTAATCCCTGCTCTGCCTATTCCAGCCTAATCTGCCGGGGATTTGTGTATTTAAAAGGGCTGCTTGCTGCCTAAATAAATGGCTGGATACAGCGGGAGGATAAACATATTGTTTCTCGCTCGCTCTCCTCTCCGACGTGTGTGTTCCAGTCGCTCCCTGTAATATTATTACGGATATTTTTCCCCAGCCGTGGTGCGCCGGGGAAGTCGGAGGTAGGAGGGTGTCCTCTCGTGGTCTATGGCATCTCTGCAGCCTCAGAGCTGGGAAAAAAAGAAGGGGGAAAGGGGTACCTTGGAAGCGGGTGGGCATTTCAGGGGAAAACCTCTTTGGCTGGAGCTCCTGAATTGGGGGATTGTGTGCAAAGACAGCTCGGAACCGCCCTGGTGCCGTGAGAGAAATCCCCCCGTACCCGCACATCCTTAAGGGAGCAGCTGGGGGCCACTGGCCACACTCAGTTTTCCAAGCCCATCCCTGGAAACAGGAGGAAAACGAGGCACGGGGAAGGGGATGGTTGGTCCCAGCTTTCCAGAGCAGAGGATGCCTGCAGGGAGCCGCTGCCGAGCCGGCTGCGCAGGTTCTTTCCAGCCCTGCTACCAAAGGAGACGGGGAGCTTGGGATCTGCTCCCTCTGGAGAGACTCACAGGGCTCATCCTGCTGCCGCCGTGGGGCTGAGCCCTCTCCCGCCCACCCAGCATTTCCCAGTGCCTTCCAGGTGTGTGATTCCCAGCGCTGCGCTGGTATCTGTGCCCGGTGCCTCTGCAAAACGAGACGGGGAAAAGCTGGAAGCAGGACAAGAAATAGATGCAGGCAGGGACAACAGGCAGAGAGTCCATCAGAAAATAGGAGAAGACGTGCCCAGCAGGAATTCCTGCCTCAAGGTTTATCTGAATGTAAATTAGATGCAGATAAGGGGAATGTTCTTTACTCAGAGAGGGCTGGAGCCCTGGCAGAGGTTGCCCAGAGCAGCTGTGGCTGCCCCATCCCTGGATGTGTCCAAGGACAGGCTGGATGGGGCTTGGAAAAACCACATGGAAGGTGTCCCTGCCCATGGCAGGGGGTGGGACTGGATGGGCTTTAAGGTCCCTTCCAGCCCAAACAATTCCATGGTTCTGTGAATATAAATGAGGAGGATAAGTAGGATGCAAATATCTGCAGAGAGCAGCCTGCTGTCCATCCCTCCCGCCTGCCATTCCAGCCCCTGTTCCCTCCTGTGCTGTGTCACACCACGACTCCTGCAGATCCCGTGTGACACAGCCACATGGGTGACGTGTGACCACAGCACACACTGGAGGAGAGCAGCCACAGCTTTTCCTGGGAATGGTACAGGATCCATCCCTCTGCTGCATCCCCATGGCCCCTGCAAGCCCCTCCCAGGGATGCTCTGCCGTAAACCTGTCCCGGAGAAAAATCTCTCCTGAAGTGGAGGATTTTTGTTACCATTTTTTTTTCCTTCCTCTGCCTGGCAGAAAAGGGGGAGTGAAACGGTCTTTTATTTGTGTTTGTCACCAGGTGCAAAGCAAATAAATCACCGCTGGAAAGCAAAGGCACCTCTGACCATCCCTCACCTGCTCGTGTGTCCTGCTCTTCTGCAGGTTCCCTCTGCTCCACGAAGTTGCCTGGGGTCTGCCAAGGTGCCAGGCACAGGCAGGCACAAACCCATCCCTCCGGAGTGCCCCAGCCGAGCAGGAGGAGCGGTGGGGAGGCAGCAGATCCCTTGGGGGTCGCTGGGATTCGGCTCAGCCCTGTGCGGCTCTGCCGGCCCAGCTGCAGAGAGGCTGTGTCTGCAGGGATTGCACAGCTGGGATAACCTGGCTCGGGAACCAGGCAGGTTTCATCGTCCTGGCTCCTCTCCTTCCCAGGCACAGCCCTGGCTCTCCCTGGCTTCATGGAGGAGATGCTCCCACTTTTCTTTGAGAGCCCTTTCCTCAGAGCCCAGCACAGACCCAGCCCATTTTGCCATGGATCCCTGTTTCTTCCCAAGCTCGCTCCAGCTGTGAGCAGCTGCAGTGTGGCTCTCATCCCTTCAGCTGTCCTCCCCAAAGTCACCCCCTTCCACATACCCCACTTCCCGCCTTCCTGCCGCGTTTATCACACCTTTCTCTGCCAGGAGGGCACAGAACCACAGGGGCTGGGCCAGGCTGGGGAGCTGGACAGGCTCCATCCCACAACCCCCGAGCCCTGGGCTGGTCCCCAGCATGGGCAGCAGCAAAGGGGTTGGGATTGTGCCCCTTGGCCCTGCTCAGGTGAGACCCCACCTGCAGAGCTGCCCCAGCCCTGGGGCCCAGCACAGGGAGCACCTGGAGCTGCTGGAGAGAGCCCAGAGGAGGCACCAGGATGAGCAGAGGGATGGAGCAGCTCTGCTGGGAGGGAGGGCTGGGAGAGCTGGGATTGTTCAGCCTGGAGAGGAGAAGCTTTGGGGTGACCTCACTGTGGCCTTGCAGGGCCTGAAGGAGCCAACAAGGAAGCTGGGAAGGACTTTGGACAAGGGTCTGGAGTGACAGGACAAGGGGGAATGGCTTCCCATTGACAAGGAGTAGGTTTAGACGGGATATTGGGAAGAAATTCCTGGCTATGAGAGTGGTTAGGCCCTGGCACAGGGTGCCCAGAGCAGCTGTGGCTGCCCCTGGATCCCTGGCAGTGTCCAAGGCCAGGCTGGACAGGGCTTGGAACAACCTGGGATAGTGGAAGGTGTCCCTGCCCATGGCAGGGGTGGCACTGGATGGGCTTTCAGGCCCCTTCCAATTCAGGACATTCTGTGATGATTCTGTGACTCCAGTGGGGTTGTGCCATCCTAAACCCACTGATCCAATCTGTCCAGCAGCCCTTCCCACACCTTCTCCCTCTGCCCTGCTGCCATCTGTGGCTTTGCTGGGGTCCCCAAGGCATTCTGGGGAGTTGCTCTTGCAGGGCAGGTTCAGAGCTGGGGGGATCATGGGCAGGGTGAGGTGTGTGCGTGACACTGCCATTCCCAGCCTGATTCCAGCTGGATGCACTGCCTGGAAATAATTGTAGCTGTGCCCAGGAAAGCTTTGTTGCTGTTCAGGGTTGGTGATCAGGACTGACTGCTCCTTCACTGGGATGCTCCTGAATCCCAACGAAGCCTTGCCATCCATCACCTCCAGCTTGGTCCCTCTTGTTTGGTCTCCTCCACCCTTGACTGCCTCTCCCTCTCCCACTCCCTCTCCCTCTCCCTCTCCCTCTCCCTCTCCATCTCCCTCTCTCTCTCACACAGCAAGAGCTTCCCCTCCTTCCACTCCTTGGAGCTCCCGTGGGAAGCATCAGTGGTGCAAGAAGCCAAAGGAAGGCCAAGAGACAGCTCAGGAGTCAGGAAAGGGGCTTTTCCTGCCCACCAGGACCTAAGGAAACACAGCTGCCCCCTTCCTGTGTTATCAGGGCAGAGAACAGACCGTGTCTGAACTCTGGATGGAGATGCACGCAGAGGAAAGGATGCTGCTCCACTGGAAGGTGGGAGACTCCTCCCAGGCTCCAGGAGCAGATCCCCAGCTGGTGTAAATAAAGAAGCTCCAGACTGGTTCACACAAGCTGCAGCTGCTGGAAACTACTTTTCCCAAACCTTTTTCCTGATGGGATTGGTTCTCTTTTCCTACTTTCCTCCAACTCGGAACGCCGTCACTAAAACCCGCATGTCCTGCCCCACCTTGGCCCTCACAGCCCCTTTGGGGAGCACCAGGGTGGCCGAGAAAAAATCAGACCTGGGGTCAATTCAGAGCCAGAAACACTGTGCTGCCCTCCCCAGGGGCACAGCTGAGCTGTTCTCCTGGCCAGCACCCTCAGGCCCCTCCTGCGGGGCACTCAGCAGACATCCCTCAAAGGCTGAGGGACCAACAGCTGAGGGATGTGCCAGAGGGAGCTGGAAGGAGCCTGCCATCTGAAGGGTTGGCTCTGCAGCAGCTCCTCTGCTGTCCCCACTGACGCCTCGGTGATGTGGGGACAGGGCATAGACCTGGGCTGGAGGCATCACCCCAAAACTCTCCCTTAGGTGGCGTGGTGTTTGAGGGTGTCTCCCTCAAAGTCAGCCATCTGCACTGTTTTCTCTGGGAGTGATAAACACTTAAGGGTCACCTGCTTGCTTCAATCTCCTCTGGCTCGTATTCATCTGAGCTGCACATCATATTAATTATGTTCCTTTTATTCCTGCCCATGCCAGCACAGAGGGATCATTACTGCTGCTGCTTCCCCTTTTTATTGTCTGGATGCTTGCAGCCACCAGCTCTGGAATGCTGGACCACGAGAGGACACTTTGCTGATCACCTTCCTTCATTAAGAAAACTTAATTTTAGTGCTGATGGGAAATTGGATTAAAGAAAATAAACCACCCAAAAACAGCCATAAGGTTTCTCGTTGGATTAAATATTAAAATTAATAATCCAGCGCTCCATTCAGCTCTGTATTTATGTTAATATTTAATTCAATAACAGCCCGTGGTTTAGAACATTTTCCCATTTGTTTAAAGCTCTGGATGAAATTGCAATTTCTGCCTAAAGTGGAGCAATATGGAGCTAACTGGGTTATGCTAATGAGGAGTAATGGCAGCTCCCAAAATCCTCTACCTGGTGGCAGGGGGGCTTCAGCGGGTGGCGAGGCACAGGGAATGCAAACCCTGGCAGCAGGAAAGGAGGCTGCAGGGCCGGGCTGCAGATCCCAGGGACTGGGAGGGCTCCACGTGCAGGAACCATTCAGCTTCCAAGTGGGTGCTTCCTCTGTTGTGGCATCTCTGCAGCATCACAGAGCTTGAGGATGCTTGCACCTGGAAAAACCACTGGGAATGCCAGTGAGGATCCAGATCGTGGGCTGGGGGCGTGTCCTGGCTGGCAGGGACACATCTGGAGGCCTTGCAGGTGGATCTCCACTCCTGTTTGGGAGGTCTTCTCTAACAAACCCTGCTAGCAGAAAAGTTGCCACACAAAGCCTGGGAGTGGGATGTGATCCAGGACCAGGTGATGGTCAGAAATGGGCTTAGGTTGCACCAGGGTGGATATTGGGAAAACTTCTTCAGTGAAAGGGCTGCCCAGCCCTGGCACAGCTGCCCAGAGTGGTGACCCTATCCCTGGAGGGATTCAAAAGCCGTGTGGATGTGGCACTTGGGGACATAGGTCAGTGGTGGGGAACAGCTGGACTTGATGGTCTGAGAAGGCTTTTCCATCCTAATCATTCCATGATCCTGTGAGGATGTGGGGCCTGGTGCGAAGCTGGTCCCAGGCTCAGTTTTCCACAGATGGCTTTGAGGTGATGTGGAATATCACACAGGATGCACCAGGCTGTACTTTCCTTTTTCCAGTGCTTTTTTCCTGGCTGGAGTAAAGCTCAGCTGGTAGTGCAGTCCTGGGGTTCAGCCTCAGCATCCCAAGAGGAGAACTGAGGCCATGGGGAGAATCTATCACTCAGGAGATTTATTGATTCAGTGCAGAAAAGAATCGGGGAAGGACTTTAAAAGCCCTGCTCAGTTGCTCTCCTTTGCCGAGGGGTGGGAAATAGAGGTTTCCCAAGGGTGGGCAGAGCCCCTCGCCCAGGCTGGTGCCGGGGTTTCTCCCACTGGGAGATGTAAAGCTCCTTTCTTCCCCAGGAGAGCTCTAATCTTGAAAAACAGAGTAATTATGGAGTGACATGGAGGAAGAATGTGGAACATGGAGCAATGATCAGTAAAACTTAAAAGCTTTGGAGGTGGAGTTCCAAGTGAGTTTCCTGAAGTTTGGATACATCCCCAAACTCCCTTGAACCTTTTGGGGCCTAATTAAATTCGAGGGGACTTATAAAAAAAACATGCATGGAAGAGAAAACTTTTTTTGCCACGAAAAACCTGCTTAATAAAACAGATTATGTGCAAAATAGAAATCTGGGCCTTGCAAAGGAAGAGTGAAATGACACTAATGAGTGGAGTCTGAGTGTTAATGAATGGGATTAGCATTCCATTACCTGCAACTCTTATAAATAGAGCCACCAATTTTAGGTTCCCTGTTCTTCAAAGAACCTGATGTGATTTCTGGGGGTGGTTTCATGTGGTTAATTCCATTTTGTACAAGGAGAAACTGAGGCAGAAGCCAACCACTTGAACCACCCCTCAGGCCTGTTTGGGGTGGAGATGAGAATGTTGAGGTTTTATTTTTATGGGGTTTGATTTGGACTTTGGGCAGTCAGAAGCCAGCAGGCACCAACCTGAGCTCTGTGTGTGGAGCAGCTCTTCTATCCTCCCAGAGACGGCATTGAGACGGTGGCAGCTCCTGCAGGTTCTTCCCTACTGGATCCGGAGTGTTTTATTCCTCTCTGGATCCTGTGTGGACTTTGGCACTTGGGAAATTCCCCCAGGTGGGGGTGGCTCCTCGATCCCAGCAGGACTTTGCCCACATCAGAGCACATCCCTCCTGTGCAGCTGTTGGACGTGACAGCAGATGGGCTGGAGGACCAGAGCTCTGCTTCCCAAGGTTTGTTGATCCCTGTTTTAAAAGATAGCGAACCATCCCCTCCCTCCATCACCATTTGATCCTCATCCTGTCCAGTGAAAGCCAGGAGTGGTTTCGTTCTTGTTTCCTCACCCTTTTAAGTTCTTCTGGGAGTGTTGCCATCTGTGATGGAGAAGGATCCCAGTTAGAGCTGGATAGGACTGGGTAGGATGGGCTGGTTTAGTGGGAACATCAGGAAATGCGTGTGCATGGATGTCCTTGTCACCTCCAGGTGCTGGAGAAGGAGATCACTGCTCTCCATTTCGGTTCTACAGAGACTGGTTTTGGGGAGAAAGGTGTAAAAGAGACCAAACTCTGCTGTGGGAGGGCTTGGGGTGCTTGGAGGCTCTGATGGTTCATACGGGATCACTCCCTCCCTCCCTCCCTCCCTCCCTTACTTCCTCCATTCCTCCCTTCTTATTTCCAGCTTACTTCCTCCCTTCCTCCCTTCTTATTTCCAGCCAAACTCCTGGTGCGGTGATGGGCACGTCCAGTAACATCCTGGAGAAGGGACCTGGGATGAGGCCCTGTTCGGAATGGGGAGGATGTCGGGAAGGAAGAACGAATGTGTTCCAACATACGGGCTGGGATTCCTCCTGCCTCACCCAGCACGGCAAAACCAGGCACGTGCTCACTTCAGCTCTCTCTGTGGTCCGTGCAGAAGCAGGTTCCTTCCAGAAGCCACTTGTCCTGTCCCAAAGGGTGTCCATGACGGGTGGGATCAGGAGTCCTCGGGAGGTTTTGCCATCCTGGTGACAATACAGAAAGCACAGGCAACTTTGAGATGAAATACCTGACTTTTAGTTGGGGCTGTTAACAGAGACAAGCCCTCTTCCCTCCTGGAAAGAGCACAAATAACTGTAATTTCCCCAAATTTCTGACAGCGAGCCTTCATTTTTTCAACAGCCCTGGCAGGCAGGAAGAGCTGCTGCTCTGGGAGGAGATGGGTGGTGCTTGTAAAGGGGAGTGAGGAAACAGCAGGGAACTGCTGCTGTCTGCCTGACAGCAGGATTGCATCTTGATGGCCTTCCTTGGCTCCAGAGGCAAGGTCCAGACCTCTGGAATTGCTCCGTCCTGCATTGCAGACGAGGCTGAGGAAGGAGCTTTCCTTACCTTTCCTGTGGAACAGCTCTAGTCTTACCAAAACCTGCTGGGATTTTGTCTGCTATGCCCTCAAATAATGTAGGCAAACAGATTCATGAGCCATGCACGGGTGGGCTGAAAACGTGGAGGGCAGATTCTCCTGGAACAGAAAACAGGGAAGTCCTTCTCTGTCCATCTGCCTGATCCATGGCTGCAGCTTTGCACAGCTACCTGTCCTATTTTATTCCTTCTTTTTATTCAGGGGAGAGCGCGAACGTGTTGTACATGAGCTCTTGAGGCCCCTGGAATAACAGCAGCTTGCAGAGCCTGGAGCTGGGCTGGATGTGGAAGCAGCCACAGTTCTGGGCTGGCCCCAGGCTCTGCTCCCACCACACCAGGATGAAAGCAGCCCTTACTGGGATGTGCCTCTTCTCCAGGTTGGGGATCTCGGCACGTGCTTGCCGAGGTTCTCTCTTGGCTGTCTTGCTGTTTTCCCCTCCTATCTGGGAACAGATGAGCAGGGAAAAAGGCACAGATGACAATATTTTGCCATCTTTTACTGCCGGAAGCAAGGATGAGCAGCTCTGTTTGAGCAGCCGCGTCTCTGCAGGCTCCTGGCAGGGTGTCCATGGACCACAGTCTGTGATGGTGGTCCTGGAGAGTGGGAGGGCTCTACAGGGGAAGGGAAAGTTTGTCCTCCCCTTGCTTTCAAACATGGATTTGGAAAGTGTCCTCTGTAAAGGAATAAGGGGTCCCTTGGTAGGAGAAGGGGGAGTGTCTTTAAGCTGCAGGAGGGCAGGGCTAGGCGGGATATTGGGAAGAAATTCTTCCCTGTGAGGGTGGTGAGGCCCTGGCACAGGGTGCCCAGAGAAGCTGTGGTTGTCCCTGGATCCCTGGGAATGTTCCAGGCCAGGTTGGACAGGCCTTGGAGCATCCTGGGCTAGTAGAAGGTGTTCCTGGCCATGGCAGGGGTGGCACTGGATGGGCTTTAAGGTCCCTTCTGACTCAAACCATTCCGTGATTCCATGATCCTAATCCAAGCCCTCATCCTACTCCCAGGCATTGCCCTCAGGACAGCCTAATGAGCTGAGGTCCCTATAAGGAGATGCAGCTCAGGAACCTGGGGCTCAGTAGCTCTCCCAGCTCGTCTTGTCTCATTTGTAAATGTGTTTGAATTCAGGCTCCCGAGCTGCCAGTCAGCTCTGTCACCTTTGGACACCTCTTTTTGTGCTAGCGGGGAGAGGCTGCCTCTCCTTGGGTGAGTACCTGGGCAGCTGATGGGGACCTGATCCATATCCTAAACCCCCCAGAGGATCCTAAAAACCCCCGCAGAGTCTCAACCC
>VZRR01005872.1:121368-188539 GCA_013398015.1 Oreocharis arfaki | reverse complement strand
TTTTGACTCAGAGCAAGCAGCATCTCCCCTCCTCGAAGAGAGCTGCAGCAGAATTGCAAATGCCCAGCCCACCAGGATTTCACTGCGTGTTCAGCAGACTCACACTGGGCTTTTTTTTTTCCACCTTGGGGGTTTAGGCGGCACAGCGAGTCCAGTAATGAACTGTTACTCTGGAAAATAAGACTTTCATTAGGTTAGGATTCTGCCGGGGTGTCTGCGTGCCTCGATAATGAACCGTGATATTGTGCAAAGCCCGGGCGTGGAGCAGAGCTGAGCTTATCTCCTGCTATCATTTACCCACTTATCACATCCCCACCGCTGTCACAGGGGGACTGGGACCAGGGTTCCTTCTCCCTGAGATTTTTGAGGGTCAAATGGCAGTTTTAAGCATTTAGCCCAACCCTGCCTTCTCACTGCTGATGGGCCACAAACAAATGCTGATGTTTTCTCTGGTTTTTTTAGGTGTTCATTATTCATCACTCGCAGGTCCTGCAGTTGCAGTGTGTGTCTCCTCTGGTGTGAAAACATTAATAACTGCTTTCGCTAAGCACAGAGAGATCATTTATTTCACAAATACGCAGAAAATTCCGGCCGGCCGGGATTAAAGCTCAGCGTTCCTTTGTAGGCAAGGCTTTCAGGGCATGTTTCACCAGGATAAAGGATTCATTTTCCATGAATCTACTCTTTCCCAGGCTCACTGCTCATCCCCCAGCCACAGCCTGAGCCACGGGGCTGGTGGAGAGCAACAACCATCAGAACTGAGCCCACGCAGGGCATGAGCACAGGGACTGGGAGCTGTTCCTGCCCTGTCTGAGGGTCTGGAGCAGCATCGTGGCTTTCTTCTGGATCTCCCCCGTGACGTGAGGTTGGAGCAGGCAGGATCTGTGCCCTCACTCGTGGCTGGGGGCTCAGCCCTGGGGCTCTGCCTCCCCATCCCTGCAGCAGCCCCTGGCTGCTCCCGTCACCGCTCACCTCCACCAAGGACAAGGAGCAGTAAATCCCAGCAGCCTCTTAAAAAACATTTTAATTAAAAAAAACCCGACATAACAGGAGCTTTAAAGGACATGAAAGACAACAGCTGTGGAGCTGCTCTCTGCTCCCCCTCCCCTGCCTCCCCCTCCTCTCTGCAGTGCTTTTCAGAGTGATTTTCATGTAAAGCTTTTTGGGTTTCCTGGTTTCTGGCCTCCATCTGTGGTTTTGAGCGCAGGCCAGCCAGGAGGGAGGACACAGGCGGTCCCTGGGCTGGCAGGAGCTGGACACACGAGGGGACAACCTGCCTTGCCCAGCCCGGAGTCCACACTGAGGTGGGGATTGGGAGCATCAGGGAGGAAGAGGAGGATCTAAAGGTCTTTTGCAGTCAGAGCTGGCTTAGATGAGTTTGGGGCTCCAACCCAGCCCAGAGCAAAACCAGGGCTGGTGGAGGCTGGTGTCTTGGTGTCCAGCTGAAGATGTGACACTCAGCTGGGCCTGCAAGGCAGAGGTGTCCTTTGGAAATGGCCAGCCATGAAAACTGAGCCCAATATGGTCCCAGCTCAGCTGGGGCCAGTTGCTGATGTATCTAAGCCTGGATTTGCTGTTGGCTGGATGAGTTTCCCACCTGGCAGTGTTGGCACAGCACAGAGGCTGCCTGCATGTGCTGCCTTGGCACAGGAACGCCCTGGCACAGGGGCCATCATGGCTGTCCCATCAGGGCTGAGCTGCTGAGGCCTGAAATCTGCTACCAGTGACATTTTTACCCTGTTTAGATGGGATATTGGGAAGGAATTGTTCCCTGTGAGGGTGGGGAGGCCCTGGCACAGGGTGCCCAGAGAAGCTGTGGCTGCCCCTGGATCCCTGGCAGTGCCCAAGGCCAGGTTGGACAGGGCTTGGAGCAACCTGGGACAGTGGAAGGTGTCCCTGCCCATGGCAGGGGGTGGTACTGGATGGGCTTTAAGATCCCTTCCAATTAAAACCATTCCATGATTCCATGATTTGACCCAAAATGTATTTCCTGGGACCAACACTGAGAGTGTTAACCCAGAGCTGGGGATCTCCAGCCACCTCCTCTTCCTAGGGGATCAACACATCTGGAAGATACCCTCAAGACCATGGAACTAAGCCAGACCAACCATTTCAGAGGGGTTTCCCAACTCCGTTGCTAATACGTGATTTAGGAAAAACATGACATGGCATTAGCGATTACAGGGAGTATTTTGATTTTTTTGGGAAATCTGATGGGAAGGAGGAGCCCCTACACCATGTTGAGGAGGAAAGGATGTTGCCACATCCTGTCTTTGATGTGATCATGCCCTCCCACCCCATATGTCCAACATCTCAGGCCTAAAATCATCAATCAAACCAACAGAGTGGAGGCAGGAGCGGGGCCAAAGTCTTCCCACCGGGATTCTCCACGCTTTGCATTTTGCAAATATGAAGCCCTCGCCGGTTCAGGGCTTCCAATCAGAGCTGGGCAAATGAAAACCTTCTCAGCTCACTGCCCAATCCTCCACAAAAATTCAAATAAGAAATGGTTTGGATCAATGCAAAGTACAGACCCTTTGATTTTTTTTTTCTCCTCCCAAAATAAACCCTTCTCCTTCCCACCCCGATTAATTTTAGATCCCATGAAATGTTTTATTCAATTGCGGAATGAAATGTCATTTCAGAACATTAGCTGGAATAATATTCCTTTTTAAAAAGTGCCAGAGCAAAGAAGTTCAATTTCTGAGTCCTTTCTTTTCCTTCCTGCATGGGTGTAGGAAT
This sequence comes from Oreocharis arfaki, assembly GCA_013398015.1. NCBI lineage: Eukaryota > Metazoa > Chordata > Aves > Passeriformes > Paramythiidae > Oreocharis > Oreocharis arfaki. The sequence goes on along the minus strand of VZRR01005872.1, from coordinate 185,797 downwards.
GAATCTGTTTTCTGGTGACAAAAATATGGGATTTTTGAATTTTTTTGCTGAGGTCCCCATGGGGTTTTAAGCCCCTGGAGAAGGGATATGACCAAACCCCAGCAGGGCTGATTTTGCTGGAAGCACAGGTTGGCCAAAATCATCTTCATTCCCAAGAGCTCTCTCCTACTTTCTCCGACTCTGCTGACTGCTCTTTAATCAACTATTTAAAACCCAGCTCCGAGACTTCCCATCAATTTCCAAATCTCTCAGACTTTGTGAAAAAATCAAGCAGACCAGGAAAAGGAGCACAGGGGAGGCCACTGACTGGAATGAGCCTGACTGGAGGGGTGGGATGGGGTGTTCCTGGCATGGGGGGAAGAGGGAGGTTTGGGGAATGGGCAATAAATTGATTTTCATGGGTTCCGAGGCCATGCTGCCGTTTCCAGAGTGGCTCCAACGAGCATCGCAGGTGGATCTGGAGGCAGGGCTCTGAGGGGATTAGTAAAGATTTATTTTGCTTTTTTCTGGAGTGAGATGAAAGGGGGGAGGGTGAGGGAGAGACGAGCAAGGAGTGCTGTGGAAAGGAACTCATTATTTTTTATCTTTTCCAATGACCTTGTTTATTTTAGTCCTGCTTGAAAGCAGCTTCTTTCCTTGAGAAGACTTGGAGATATCTGGAGACTGGGGCTAGTGAAAAAGGGAAAAAAGGGAAAAGGGAGCTGGGTGAACTGAAGGAAGACGGAAAATTAACAGAATAAATGTAAACTGAGCTGGATAAATACCCACATGGGCTTGGTGCTGTGATGAAATTCCATGTCCAGGGGTAATGTTCCCCCTGTCCAACCTGGCCTGGGACACTTCCCGGGATGGGGCAGCCATAGCTTCTCAGTGCCAGGGCCTCCCCACCCTCACAGGGAAGGATTCCTTCCATATATTTAACCTAAATGTTCCCTGTTTCTGTTTGAACCCATTGCTTCTTGTCCTGTCCCTACAGATCCTGGTGAAGAGTCAGTCCCTCTCTGTCCTCTCTGGAGCCACCTCAGGTCCTGGAAGGTGCTGGGAGGTCTCCACGTCTCCAGGCTGACCAGAACTTGTGGGTAGCAGATGCATCGCCAGTGTGACTCCCCTCGTCCTTGCCCAAGTTGCATCTCCTGAAGGAATTCCCTCAGACCCATCACAAGAGTGGCTTCATTTGGTTTTTCCCTCTTTATGTCAGCAGGCTTTGATTCCAGCTGGGAAGCAGCAGGAGCTCACAGACAGGTACGAATCCCTCCTCAACCTCCCTGCCACTGGTCATTCCCATGGTGCAGGGTTTGAATTGCAGCCCCCCCTTCATTTAACCCTGATGGGGTATTTTCTTTTCCTTATTCTTTTTTCCTTAAGCACCCCGTTCTCCCATTATCCTCTGCACTGGATCATCCTCTGGAAGGAGACGGCTGCATGGCAGAGGGGACACCAGGAGAACTTGTGAGCATCCAAACCCACATGTTGGGCCAGCTCTGCCACAGCTGATGCTGCCTTTGAGGGGTGAGCAAAGCTTCCTAAAACCCTCAGGAGATGCCCCATGACCCTGATATCCCCTCATGGTCCCCATAGCCTCCATAGCAACAACGTGTCCGTGTCCAGCTAATCCTGTAGCTGCACCCGCAGCCTCTTCCTCTGCACTAAACCAGTGTGACTCAACCTCCAGCTCCTGGCGTTGAAAATATCCATCCTGAAAAACTCCCAAAGTGCAAGGTCAGCTGTGCTGCTGCCAAAAAGCCCCCGGGCCAGCGGGTAGGGGGCTAATTTTAGATAAAACCAAGCCCTGATTTCAACCCTCAGCTCAGGTTGGGCTCCTTGTGGTTACTCAGAAACACTCCTGAAAATGCTCCAAGTGCTCAATTTGCATAGCTGTAAAGGATCATAAATAATTCGAGGTGCTGGGATTTAATTAGGTGACCTATACCAGGGAGGAATTTTGGCCTCATTTATGGAAATCAGAGTCCTTCCGGAAGGAGCCCAGGGCGTGAAATGGCTGTGGAGTTGCTGTGGGAGCGGCCACAGAGAAGGAAGGGACGGGGCCCAGCCCAAATGCTTACCTGCAGCTCCTCATCAATCCAAGCACTAATCAAGGATAAGTGAACTTAAATACAACCATTGGGAGCTGCTTTTTCCCCCTGAGAAGTCCCAGAGAAGCCCACTTAGCAGCAGGGAAATTAGTTGCCCAGGAAAGCTGTGGCCTGGGGCCCTTGGGATGTGCTGAAGGCTCTGCTCTACAAGCTGCAAGACCCTGTTACCTCCAAATATTGGGCTTGCAAAGAGGATCTTGCCTCTTTATCCGGTGCAAATGCCAGCCAGGCATGCCTGGGAAGCTCCAGCTAAACTCCAGAGACTTCAGGGTGGCTATGATAAGTGCTGTGTTCAGTGGGAAGGCTCCTTCTCTAGATTTAACCCTCAGGCTTCAAAGGCAATAAGAAAAAAAATCCTTTTTTTTTTTTTATTTTAACCCACTGCTCTGAGCTGCGTCTGAAGCCGAGTGAAGAGAAAAGGAGCGAGTAAAGGTTGGGCTGAGGGGAGCAAAGGGAGGCAAGAGAAAAATGAGATGAAAAGGTCTTTGTAGTAACTGTGCTTCCGCAGGAGACTTCCCAGCTGCAGGCTGGGGTCTTGTGTGATCCTGCAGATCCTCCTGGGCTGCCTCTGCTGACGGGGGCATGCGGATAATCCCAACCCCTGCCCCAAACCACCGCAGCAGGGAGAGGCTTTTAAGCAAATTTAACCCTCACACAGGAGAAAATGCCTTTTTATTTCTAGGGGCAAGCAGTGCCAAAGGGTTCACCCGTGTTCCTGAGGCCGGGTGGATCCAGCTATCACTCCGGGTGTTTTAGCCCTGCTGAGGCAGGCAGGGCTGTGCCCAGGGCAGTGCCTGGCACCCCAGTGGGATCCCAGCACAGTATCCTGCATTCCGAGCGCTGTCTGAGGCAGCAGGGCTATTATAAATAATTTATTCTCTGGGCAGAGGAGGGAGGAAAAGAGAGAGAGCTTTTAATTAAAATGATATCTTACAGATCAAATAAATATGAATAAGATGCCAAAAACAACTGTATAAATCCCAAACATTCTCCTGTGTTTTAATTATTTGTGTTGATAAAACAAGAGCGGAGGCATTTGGCTCTGCTCGGAGGCTGCGGAGGCGAAAGGTTACACTGGCATTTTTTATGTTCTGTGCAAGGAACAAATGTTTCCGAAGCCCGGATCTGACAAACTATAATTCATATCAGGAATTAAATTGGAATTTAGAGAACAATTGTTAATATTTCAAAGTAATTGTTTAAGAAATTATCATTTTGGTATCTCCCGCAAAAATAATTACCCACCGCTAATTTTTCTTTTTCAAAGGCTGCTATTTGCTGGGATAATGTTGGAAAGATGAGGAGTTTGTGCTGGGAGCTATTTATGTAGTTCAAATGAGGAGATAAATAGGAAGGGACTTTCATGTTCCCAGGCAAATGAGTCTGACTAATGTACGGCTTCGAGCTCAAAAGTGGGCCTTGGATTTATTTGGAAATTCGGGGAATTTTTTTTATGGATGGGACTTCCAAGACACAGCGGGTGAGAAAGTAATCAAAAGCTGTGCATATTAATCAGGAAATGGTCCTCAAATAAACCCTGAGGGCGTGGAGAGCCCCTGCCTGCCCAATGAGAGGTACTAGCGTCTTACCTCCCACCTTGGCAGGATTTTGGGGGGAAAAAGGAGCTGTGTTCCTACTTCTGCTCTTCAGGGCATCAGTAAATTGGGAAGGAGCTGAGAATTTGAATATTTAGAGGACCATGGGAAAAAAGTGGGGTAGAGGGGATTTTAAACATCTGCATCCCACAGCTTGAGGGTGGGGTTATCCAGATCCCCATAGCATCATGCTTCCTCCCTCTGTTGTGCTGGTGGAAAATGCATCCTGCTCCCTCAAACATGGCTTTCCTCGGGAGATGGAGAGAAACTGGAGCAGTGGCAGCACCAGGAGAGGTCCAGCAGTTCCAAGGAGTTGCTGTGGACTTCTCTGTTCAGACAGGATCTGGCAGAGGGAAACCATTTCCATGAAAACAGTTTCAAGTGCAAAAGGAGAAATTATTTTCTGGGGTTTGTAAAATTTTTCTGCAAAATCATTACTCCATCTTTGGTGGGAATAATTCCCAGCTGCACTTTGAAATATCTCCCTTCCTGCCACACTCTTTTTCTGATGGGTGACTTTTTCTCCAAGCGATGCTGATGTTCATGGTGACTTTTAAAGTGCACAGGGAGAAGCAGCATTTTTTACCAAGTCTTCAGGGAAAGGCTTTTTGTCACCTCAGCCCCCTTTTTTTCCTCTAAATTGCCACCTCTGATACCCTCTGGCTTGCCCAGCCACCATCTGGGCCCCCAGTAACCCTGCCCAGTTGTCCACTGGCATGTTTTGGCTGAGCCCCAGGTTGGTCCTTCCACCCTGAAGGATCCAATAAACCTGTCCAGCCACCTCCTGGGTGGGGGAAGATCCTTGTGGAGGTGTCTTCCAGCCCCTCCATGCTGCACCTCCCCCTTCCCTTTGATCTCCACACTCCCACGAAGACCTTGATCCCTAATGAGGGACACACTTGACCTTTGCAGATGTGGTGTTCAAAGATTCCTGCAGAATGTGGGGATGCAGATAACCCCCGTTGGATCCATCCTCCCAGCTTGTTGTAAGCACCCCAGTTTCAAAGCAGATCACAGGAAGACATTGGTTATCAGCAATTAGCAGTGGGAACAGTAATTAGAGCAGTTTGTGTTTGCCCCAGATGGGGCTGTCACTCCTCTTTGGCAGCTTTCAGATCCAGGGCCCCCTTGCACGGCTGGAGTATGGGATCCTGCTGTGCCAAGCTCTGGATTGCCCTGTCTGCCCCGGGCTTTTTTAAATGATTGCCATGGTTTAGGAATTAATGGTGGTGGTTTCAGGCATGGGACAAAGCACGGGCAAAACAGTCCTGGTTTGTGCCATCCCGCTGCTGCTGTGCCCCACGGAGGGACCTGAGAATCCCATCCGAGGATGGGCAGGAGAAATCAAAGAGGGAAATGTTCTCTTTCCCCACGGAAAAGGCAGGATGATGGATTTACACCCTCCCGGGCCTCCTGCTCTTGCAGGGCAGTGGGTAAGTCCATGTGAGCTTCTGCTGGAGCAGAGAGGTTGTGGCAGCTGCTCCATCCTCGGAAATGTCCAAAGCCAGGTTGGATGGGGCTTGGAGCGCCCTGGAACAGTGGAAGGTGTCCCTGCCCGTGGAGGGGGTGGGACTGGATGGGCTTTAAGGTCCTTCCCACCCAAACCACTCCATGGAACAGCTTGGAAAATGTGGGGAACGAATGGGCCCTTTGCTCCCCTGACCCTCTCTGTTGTGGGATGCTTTCAGTGGGTGAGGGAATAGAGTTTGGAGCCCTCCCTTTGGGAATTTCATTGGTGAATGGGTCTGTTCATGACAGCAGAACAACAGATGTCTCAGGAAAACAGAAGTTTTCCCCTATTATTAAGCCAGAATTTTCCTATTCTTGGTTTCATAGAAAGGGCTGGGTTGGGTTGGAAGGCACCTTAAAGCCCATCCAGACCCATCCCCTGCCAAGGGCAGGGACACCTTCCACTATGCCAGGCTGCTCCAAGCCCTGTCCAACCTGGCCTGGGACACTGCCAGGGATCCAGGGGCAGCCACAGCTTCTCTGGGCACCCTGTGCCAGGGCCTCCCCACCCCTTTGAGTACAGATTTTCTTCCCAATATCCCACCTAACTGAGGCCCATGCTGCTTCCTCTGCATCTGTAGAGAGACATTAAGAACAACAAAAAAAAATCTCTCTTTCCTGCTGTTTATCATCCCTAAATATCAGCGCTAACAACCCAGGCTTCCTTTGCTCTTTCCAACCTGCCTCATAAATCATCCCTGCACTACTGAGATCATTTCAGAGCTCTTCCCAGGCCATGGGAATGGGCTGCAAATTTCCATGTGGATCGGATCTGAATTAGTTGCCTTAACCCAGAGGCTAAAGAAGGAGTGATTCCTCTCTCCTGCAATGCATTGATTTCACAAAAGCTAAACGCTGTTGGTTTGGTTTTTTTCTTCTCTGATACAACACAATAAATCGGTTTTAGGATTTTCCTTCCCACAAGGTTTGTTATGGGAAAAACAAGGGAGGGAAGTGGAGAGGGAAAATCCAATCCCTTCCCAGGTAAAGCTTGCCCCATCACATATTGGGGTGCAGGGAATGGGGTGGGGTCTGCCCATCCCACAGATCTTCCCAGCAGGGTTCTGAGGCAGGATTTGGCCCCTCACAGGTGACACTGCCATGTCCCCAACCTGTTTTCCCCAGAAGCACAGCCTGTAGTGGGAATCCTCTTCAGCAGCAGCCAAGGGCTGGGATTTGAAGTGTTCCTGCTCTCTAAGGACACTTGCAGGGATGCCAGGACACATGGCAGATGCCCAAGGAACTCTTCCCACTTGTTTTCCAGCATGAAACATGCCCAGATCCACCTGGGAACACAACCACCCAACTTTTGGTCCAAAGCTCTCAACTTCTTGGTTTTATGTCCTTATAGGCTTTATAATAATGCTAATAACTATGTATAATAACTATAATCGTGCTAATAATGAACTAATTTGATTGGTGCCATGTTAGACACAGAAAATGCCCCCAGGGAACAAGGGGCAGGACAAGAGGAAGCGGCCTCAATTTGTGCCAGGGGAGGTTCAGGTCGGATATTGGGGAAATTTCTTCACCGAGTCCAGCCCTGGCACAGCTGCCCAGGGCAGTGGTGGAATCTCCATCCCTGGAAGTGTGTAAAAGCCACGTGGATGTGGCTCTTGGGGACATGGGTCAGTGGTGGCCTTGGCAGTGCTGGGGTGATGGTTGGACCTGAAGGTTTTCCAACCTTAATCCTTCTATGATTCTAAAACCAAGTGGAAGTGAGAGCAGTGGTTGTGATGAAGGGAGGAATAAACACAGGGACCAAACTTTTCCTGCTGAAAAAGCTGTGGATTTGCTCCAAGGATACCCCAAAGGAGAGCTGGGTGTTCGTCAATGCTGCAGAGGGTCCCAGGAGGACCTCTGGGCAGCCAGGGGAGGTGTGGAGATATTTTTGTATCCAGGGGAGCTGCTGTGAGGAGAGAGCTCTAATTAGAGGAAAATATTTGATCTCCATAGGCCTTTGGTGAAATATCTCAGAAAGGCAGCAGATGTTGCTGAAATTATTTTGTTCAACTGTTTTCCCCCTTTTTCTCCTTCTTTTTTTTTTTTTCCGAGGCACGTTGAATTAAAATTCAGTAAACAGCTCACGGCACTTCATTGAGGGGTGCCAAAAACTTGCTCAAAATCAAAGCCGCTGCCTCGTGTGAAGCAAAGCACATCCCTTTGCCTTCCCTGTGGAAGTCAGAGGTTCCAGAAGTTATCCTGAACCTCCAGCTGCCCCTGGGAGCTACCAAAGGCTCCCCAAAGCACGCGGTGACACAGCAAGGATGGGCTCCTGTTCCTGGTGTCACCCCGTCTGGCACAGCATCCAAGTGGTCTGCACTCTGCGTGGTCCTGCCTGGAACCACTCCTTTCCCAGGAATTCCTCTTCTCTGATGAGCCAGAAGGGTCAAATCTGGCTCCTTAGCCCCAAAAGAAGCTATGCATAAATATAGGGCTGCCTAAAGTCCCCCCAGAAGGTCTCGTGGAGGTGTCTGACTTCTCCAGGCTGGGTTCAATAGAGCAGCTTTGGAAGATGTCATCAAACCAGGTTTGATCTTCAGTTTAAGGAGGTTTGGGACACCAAAAGCCCCATTTTAGAATATTTTGCAGTCCCCACAGTGGCAGCATTAAACCAGTCCTGAACTGGTGTCCAGTGAATTCCACCAGCCACGAGCTCCACTAGACAGGCGGAAAAGTGGAAAATTATTCTCCTGGTGCAGAGGAGGAAATGCAGTGGGTGTAGAATCGTAAAATCCCAGAATTTCCTGAGCTGGAAGGGGTCCATTGGGATTGACTCCAAATCCTGGCCCTGCACAGGGCACCTCAACAATCCCACATCCTAAATGCCATCCTATAAGCACAGGCAGGTCCACTGAAACAGGGAATAATCACCTTGAATTGTCCTTGTCCCAGAATCCCCAGAGAACCAGCTACAGAGGAAGCATCAGACAGAAACCCTGCTTGGATCAGAGAGTCGAAACAAGGGGCTTGATGGGCTTGCTTGTCTGGTGTCACCCCAAGAGCATCTGCAGCACACCCCACTGAACCCCACAGGACAGGTCACTTCATGGCACTGAGGGAGTCCGTGCATCGATCCGTTTAGCAAATGATAAGCAGGGTTTTGCTTTCATCAGGGCGGTGAATATTAATTGATTTGACAGGCTGCAGCTTGGTAAAACAAGAACAGGGGCATCGGGGCATCGCTGTATTAATTAGCCATGGTGGAGCTGCTTTTAGCTGCTTCCGAAGTATAATCAATATGCTCCATTGGAGTCCCCAAAGGCTTATGGAAACAGCCTTTGAAATCCTTTAAATTGTTGCCTCTGCGAGGTTTCAGGCTCCTGGCGTGTTCTTGTTCCACAGTTTTTCCTTCCTCCTGAAATCCACGGTGACCCGCAAGTTTCCGACTCGGATCCCCCATTTGCATTCGGCAGGAATAGAAATAAATGAAAGAGATGTTCTAAGTCCAATAATAATAATAATAATAATAATAATAATAATAATAATAATAATAATGCCAGACACTAATGAACTGCCCTCTGCCCCCAGCTGCTATCTGCAGTAAATTACCTCCATGGGCTCCATCTGATGTGAACGGGCACGGCACCATTGAAATGGGGTTTGACCGAGCCCTCGCACGCTGCTCGGGCTTTGATTTCATACAAAGCAAGGCTTGAGCTTGTTAAGACTCTTTGCTGAGAGGGAGGGAGGAGAAGGCAGAGCTCCAAATAAAGCTGAGAGTGAAACTGTGGAGAGAAGGGGATGGAGGAAATGCAGCATTGGGATGGGAGACAGGGCAGGTAGAGATGCTGCTGTGCTCTGAGTCCTGGTGTTTTCCAGGAAGCCAAAGGAAAGCCAAGTGGAGGGGACAATGGGAGCAGGGGGAGCAGGAGGAGGAAGGCAGGAAAGCAGGGATGGACTGGGAGAGATCAGGAAGGCTGGCCCACTGCTGATGGGGCTGCTGGGGACATGAAAAATCCATCGAGGAAGAGCAGCTCACCAGGAAAGGCATCCAGGGAAAGGGATGAGGGCTTGTCCTGTAGGGTTTGGGAAGTGTCTCTGACCTTCGGGATCTAAGACAGCCCTGGGAGGACATGGTGTCACTGTCACCAGCAGCTTTGCAGGGAGGTTGCACAATGAGTGAGGGAGGGAAGGAGGGCTGTGCACTCTTTGCAGAAGTGTCCTGGTGTCCTGGTGTCCTGGTGTCCTGGTGTCCTGCCTTCCTGAAGCCTTTGCCATGGGCTGTGATGAGCTCAGTGCTTGTCCGAGAGCCCAGCTGAAGGTGGGACAATGACTCTCCCAGGGCACACCCGAGGCCTGAATCACAGAACTGTAGAATCCCATAATGATTTGGGTTGGAAGGGACCTTAATCTCATCCCATTCCACCCCCTGCCATGGGCAGGGACACCTTCCAGTATCCCAGGTTGTTCCAAGCCCTGTCCAACCAGACCTTGGACACTTCCAAGGATGAAGAGTCCAAAACCTCTCTGGGCAACAACATCTCCATCCTTGGCCACCGCTCCACGAGACCCTGGTGCCTGCTGAGACCTGAAATACGTCTCCCCAATCCTTGAGTTTCTGACTGTCATTTGTCACAGCATTCTGCTCTTTTGGCTTTTCATCCCTTTTCCAGACAAAACCTGCCCCGCTGTGCCCGCAGCAGCTTTCCCAGCACACCTTCCCCCGTTCCTTCAGCAATTCCAGTTGTGTGACACCCCGAGGTCACTGCTACTGCTGTCACCCCAGCGAGGGGACACAGGGAGACCAAGCACCGCTCTCAGGGCCCCAGCACAATTATTCCAATTCCAGAGCCAGCCCTGAGCTGTGCCTGCTGCTGCTGCCACGCAGATTCCCGGCACGGACACATCCTGCTGTTAATAATGGAAGATCCCCAATCTCTCTGGGGGCGACACTCTTTGCTACGGGCGAGGTACTAAATCACAGCTGAAGTTTCTAGGCCAAATTATTTTCACTTTCATTTTTTTGAGGAATGAGCTTCCTGAAAAGCATGAGGCAAATTTCCAGGCCTGCCTGCCTCGGCTTGGTGGGTCATGGGTAGAGAAGGAACCAGGCTGGCAGTAGGGGAAGGCTTAGACCATCCTAAAGTGGTGCTGCATAGGTGATCAGCTGAATTTGGGAAAAATAGGGCTGAAAGGGACCCTGGACTTGTGTGTCCCATCCCTCCCCAGGCAGAGTTAACCCCTTTCCTTATCACTACCAGTGCAAGGCCTCAGGAATGGGAAAACTTCCTGCAGCACCATCTCTGGAGGCACCAGTCAGTTCCCAGCTCTTTAATAGGATGCCAGACTGTTTTGGGTTGGAAGAGACCTTAAAACCCATCCGGTCCCACCCCCTGCCATGGGCAGGGACACCTTCCACTAGCTCAGGGTGCTCCAAGCCCTGTCCAACCTGGCCGTGGACACTTCCAGGGAAGGTGACTCCAACATTGCCCTGGGACAAGTCCATTCCAGTGCTTGACAACCCTTTCAGTGAAAAAATTTTCCCTAGTTTCCAATCTAAACCTCTTGAGGCTGTTCCCTCTCCTCCTGTCCCTGTTCTCTGGGAGCAGAGCCCGACGCCCCCCGGCTGCCCCCTCCTGTCAGGGAGTTGTGCAGAGTGAAAGGGTCCACCCTGAGCCTCCTTTTCTCCAGGCTGAGCCCCTTTCCCAGCTCCCTCAGCCACTCCTGGGGCTCCAGCCCCTTCCCCAGCCCACAGAAGATGAAGGGAGGGGACTCTGATGGCATCCAGGCCAGTGAGTCTCTTCCATTCGGATCCCTTGTTCATTCCTTCCCTCTATGCCTTTAGCCACAAAATCAAAGACCTTGGGCACATCTCAGACTCCTCCTCAACCCTCCCAGCCTCAGCCGGCATCCAGCTCTGCCTGTGGTGGGTGGGAGTGTCCCACCAGGTTCCCCTTTCCCGTCCCATGGATGTGCTGGCTTCAGATGCCCTCAAATTCAGTGACACAGCAAAAATGCCCTTTTCCCTGTGGGATGATGGTTTGGGATATGATTGTGCCTCCTGGCTGTGGTCATGAACATCTCTGTGGGTGCTGCCCGAGGCCAGGACTCCCCCTGGACCACAGACAATGCAGGAGCCAAGGTTAATAAGCTCTGCTCAGGGCAAGGGCTCTGCACACTCACGGATCAGTTGGTCTGGGACTCCTCCACAGAGGCCCCCAGAGAGGACAACGAAAGGACAGAGGTGTCAGAGTCGAGAAGGACACAGAGGAGAAGAGGGGGGTGGAAATGCAGGTTCTGCAGCCAAAGGAGCCTTTCCTGGCTCGCTGGGATTTCCCTCTGAGGGCTGCTGAAGGGCTGGATGGTTCCCTGGCTCCTGGCCCCCAAAGCGAGGGGTGGGATGTGTGGGACAGGGGGTGGAGAGGCCAAGGCAGCGCTGCAGGAGAACACAAAGAGCTGGTTTGGAAACGAGCCCCACGCAAGCACATTTCTGTCTCCATCACTCCTCCCTCTTACAGGAACCCTCGGAGTGTGCATCCGATCAATACTTGGGATTTGTCCAGAAAAAAGGGCAACAAAATACAGGTCCCTTGCCAGAGGAGCTGGGGTTTATCCTGGGGAAGCCAGGAGTAGTGCCAGAGGGAAGCCTGGGGAATATCTATGGAGGTGCACGTTGACGTACCCGCACCTGCCTTGGCTCTGCAGCGCTGGGGGCTGCCTGCCTCACACCCTGCTCTTCCCAGCATCCAGTGATGCTCTTCCCGATGGGATTGGTGCCAACAGAGACCCACCTCGAGTGCTTCCTCTGGGGGAGACAGCATTTGCTGAAGAGGAATTGCCCCCACCTCGTGTCATCGTTGGTCTGGAAACTCCAGAGGAAACCCTCCACCAGCACTGCCACCATCACCTTCCCATCTCCCTGCTCCACCTCGTCACAAGGAAAACGTTCTAATTACGGCACGGACGGGAGGAGCAGATGAAGTGTGTTGATGAATCGGCACTTAGGCAGGGGGTTAGAGATAATAAACTCTCAAGACCCACACTGGAATGAAGGGTTTCTGCTCTGGGGGAGGTTTTCTCAGCTGGGACCAGTGGTTCTCCATCTCTGCTGCCGAGGGTCCCTCACACAGCGGGGTTTGCCATAGGAATGGGGTTTTCTGGGTGGTGACACACTCCCAGGATGGGGCTTTCTCCATGGGGAAACCTTTCCTGTCACATATAAGGAGGGGTTTTTAGTGTGCACAGGGTGTTTAAATGGAATTGCACATCACCCACTTTTAACCTTGTTTTTCAGTCCCATTTCTTTCCTTGTCAGAGTTGTGGCTTTGTTCTGGCCATTGCAAAAGCCCTTCAGGTTCTGATTTCATTTTTCAGATTGGGTCCTGCTGTGTGAAGAGAGCAGTGACCAGCGAGGGGCAGGAGAAGAGACGCTCCCTTTCCCTGACCCCAAATCCCTTTTCCTTTGGGATATCCTAGTGCCCTGGGCCACCCCAGGAGTTACCCTGGGCAGCAGGGAGCACCTTCAGTGAACTCCTTCTAAGCTGAAGCTGCTCCAAAACCAGCAGAACAATGCCTATAACCCACACATCCTCATTTTAAATGTATTTCCATCCCATTTCCAAGCCTTTTCTCACTTCCTGCATGATCTTGAGCAAAGACTCTGGGCCTGCCGTGCCCACAATTGCTACAGAGTCAGTAAATCCCAGCCATCCTGTAATGAAAACGTCACTAATGATAAATATTTAAAGGGATGTGATGCTTATTTTTATATTTACTGCCCTGACCTTTATGTATTTGGATTTTATTTTACATTTTATGGGGCTTCCCTGGGCCTTTTCCCAGCCACACACACAAAAACCCCACAAGGGCTCCCGGGGCGTTGTTGCATTATAAACACACACGGTCCCTACAATTAATGAACTTTAATGCCTGCTCTAATTACTGCCTGTGCTTTGCATTAATGCCCAGGGTGATGGAGTGAAGAAGTGCTCAGACGCCAAGAGATCCGCATCCCGAGGGAATTTCCAGGGGGAATCTTTGCCTCCCATCCTGTGATTAATTGCTGTGCCTCGTGTGGGGAGGCTGAGGCTTCCCCGAGCCCTTGGCACCCACGGCTGATGGAAAAGCTGCCACGGGAGCGCTCAGCTGTGCACAGCCTGCTGTGTCATCAGGGAAGGATCTTCAGCTTGATTCGTGCAATTCCACAAGGGAAAAATCAAGGGGAACAGCAGGCACAAGCAGGAGAATGGGAGCATTTCCCCACAGGACTTCTCCTCGGTGCTGCCTCGCCCAGGAGAGCGCTGGGAGCTCATCCCGCTGCAGAGAGACCTGTCCTGGGCTGGTCCTGCTCCTCCTGTGTGTCAGCCCCACTCCAGGAGCTGGGACAGGATTTAGGGTTGTTCAGGGACAGGATTTATGGTTGTTCAACGTATCCATGCGGACACGGCTGCCAAGGACCTGGGAACCTCCTGCAGCAGCGAATTCCCTGGGTGTTTGCTTCTGGCAGCCTTGGCTGAGCCCCGCATCCCACTTTCCCTTCAAGGAGTGGGGAAAAAAATGAAAGAAGGAGTTAATTGGCCTGATTGGGCTTTGCAGAAAAAGTTTCAAAGGAGAGGAAAAGAAAGTGCTGAGGCAGCTCCTTTCTGCGTCTTTGAACTTTAGGCTTTGAAAAGAGGTGGGGAAAATCTTAAGGAATTAACAAGGACTACAGGGAAATTATTGAGGAGGAAATTTCAGTGCTCCCATCTTGGAAAGAAATAAAAAACCCCCCTTTCTTTATAAATATCTATAAATATATATATACAGATAGAGAGATATTTGCATGCACGTGGATGTGAGAGTGTGACTCCTTCACCCCGTCGTTCATCTTTGTCTCTCTGGTTTGATTTTAATGATTTTTATGAATTATTTGATTTGCTTCCATGGTGCCTGGGAAGGGCGAGAGCTTCCCTTCTCCCACATCAGGAGCTCTGGAAAAGGCAGAGGCAGCTCAGCAAAGGCCTGGGGTTTGCCACCACTCTGGCAGCATTTGTGGAATCTCAGCTTGGATCGGAATTCTTCCCTTTCCAGGAAATATCAATTTTTTTTTGTCAAAAAAAGCCTCAAGGTAAATATTCTTGCATGAAAACCTATAAAAAGCTCAGACTGACAAACTATTTTTTTAGGCACTTCTTTTTTTCCCAACAAGAATATATCTGTCAAGAGAAACAGATGTTCTCGATGAAAAACCCTCTTTAATTACAACTCTGTCAAAAAACCTGCAGACAGATTTCTCTTTTTTCCCCCCTAAGCCCATTAAAACATGTGTGAATGGCCAAGATTTGAAAGCCACGGCTCCTCTCGTAATACAATATTTAAATAAAACATTTCCCCATTAAGCTAAGAACCAGCAAAGCCACGAGGCAAAACTCATGGACAAATCTGAACTTAAGGTTTGCTTTTATAAGATGAGGTGTTGAGCTTAAACCTGAGCTTTGCCTGCAGTGCTGGGCTGTTTTTGGGGCCCTGAACAACACGCATTTCTTATGCGGTCAGGTGAGCTGAATCCCCCTCTCCAGAGTTTAGGACTTCTGCCAATGAGGCCAAATATTTGCATTAAAAACTCCGAGTTGAAGGTCTGGCCATTAGCCAGGAGTTTCCTCAAGCCTCATGTTATTCTGTCGCTAAATCTCGCTGTGTGCCCAGCAAATATTTTCTTTAGTAAATACATGAAAGCCTGGCTGGAAGCTCTCCCTCTTCACCCTTGCAGAGGATGGCAATGTGACATAAATGTTAAAAGAGGTTTCTCCAGAGCAGCATTCCCCGAGGCTGACACGCCACGACTTATCCAGGGGAATAAAGTTCTGCTGGAGAGACTGGCAGGAATGCAAGGTTGATATTTCTGTATTTATTGGTTACAGTAATTGGCTAGAACATGGCTGAGTAGTTGGAGGAAAATAATCAATAGTTCTTGTCCGCTAATGGATGATTTTTCAGCAGTCGCTGGTGTAAACAGGTTTCATTAAAACAGCAAATCCTCCCAAACAAGAAAATTAACGAGGGCTTATGAAACCTATGAAATTGCACAGGTCTGAATGGCTGACAGCCATGACAAATATCTGCTATTGTTGGGGTTGGGAAGCAGGTTTTCGCTTCAATTTTCACTCTTGTCGCTTAAATAATATCAATAATTAGCAAATCCATTATGCCTTTCCCAGAAATCTTCCAGAGTGAAACGTGTTGGCCCCAGCTCAAGACAATGTCCTGTTCCTGAGCAACCTCCTCGTGCCTGGGCTCAGTTCTGGCCAAATCCATGCCCTGTAACTGCACCAATAAACTGGGAATTTTAGGAATTGAGCCCTCAGACTCCCCCATTTCAAAAGAAGGGGACTGGGCACAAGGCAGTCGTTGCTTTTCTTGTCTTCTGGGAAAAAAGGGATGTGAAACCAATCTTCCAGTGAGGGCTTCCAGCCCAGCAAATTGGGGTGTAAGGCAGAGGGAAAAACCTGGAAATCTGCACCAGTGCTACTGGAGGATCCTGGGGTCAAAAGACTGTGGGATATAAGAGCTTAGACTGGGTGGTGCTGCTAATTTTGGCATTTCTCTCAAACAGTTAACTCCGCTTCTTCCATCCAAAGAGGAAAGCTCCAAAAAGGGATTTGTTTTGGCCAGCCTGGAGCAGGACTCCCTTTGCCCCAGAGGAAAGGGAAACTCTTCAGCTGCAGCTCCAAAGACCAAAACCCCAAAGTCACTTTGTGGAAAGTTTCCCAACACGTTTCCTCAACTTCCCAGCTACTGCTGGAAGAATTGGGGTCTCTCAGGAGCACCACAGAGATTTTTGCAAGTGGCAAAACACACGGTAACTCTCAGTGCCAGAGAAAGCTCTTTGCTTCCTGCTCTCAAAGGAGATCCCTCCTTCTTCTTCTCCTCCTCCTTCCCCTTCCCCTTCTTTCTCTTCTCCTTCTTCCTCTTCTTCTTCTCCTTCTTCCTCTTCTTCTTCTCCTTTTCTCCTACCCCTTTACTTCCCCTTCCCAGTGTCCTTCCCCTTCATTCTTCTCTTCCCCTTTCCCCTTTTCCCCCTTTCCCTCTGTCTTGGTTTGAAAGACAGGCATCTGATAAGGGAGGCAGAAGCCCCCTTTGGAATGGAAAATGCAACCCCCTTCCCTCCGGATTATTATAATTTCAAAATTAAGGGGCTTTCAGGNAAACCTCTGATTATATCCAGGTGGGAAATGTTCAGTTCCTCTTCCCAGGCGGAGCATCTCACAATGGGGTGGTGAGGCACTGATGGGCCCATTAACAGGAGATAGTCCAGAGCGCGTTATCTAGTTCGGCAGGGCACAGATGGGCCAATTAACAGAAGATAGTCCGGAGGGAGGAGGCAAAGAAACACTGCCCCACCTGGTTTCATAGCTCCCGAAGATGGTAATAGAATACACTGCAACCCAGGACACCCCTTTCCGCCTTTTTCTTCCCTTCCCTTTCTCCTTCTTTTCTCCTTGCCCACCTTCCCCTGGATCTGTTCCTCCCCTTGCCCTTCCCTCCCTCTCCATTCCCACCCCACCCTGGTGGAGAAGGCTTTTGGAGGCAGGAGCAGCTTTGGGCACCGTGTTTGTGTCAGCAACACCAACCAGAATCTGTGATTTGATGTCAAATTGTGCTGGTAATCTCCCTCCGAGGGAGTTGCTCCCATTTTTCATGGTGGCGAGTCCTTTAGGGATGTGGATGAAAAGAGAAAGTGTTTCATTTGCTCTTTGAGAGCTGGAGCTATAGATCAAGGCCCAGCTCATTCCCCAAAGAGCAGAAATGGTTTTTTTCCAGCGAGAATTGAGGCTCTCCCCAGTGAAAACTAAAACAGTTATCTGCACTTTCATCCACAGGTCAGCAGGAGAGATTTTTCTCCCAAAGCTGGACAAATCCAGGCTGTTAGTGCCTCTCCTTCCCACTCTCCTTAGTTATTGCTTTTTGTTTCATGAGGGGTGAGGCCCGAACAAACACTTCTCCCCACTTTGTCCTTGCCTGCCTGTAGGCACTGCCCAAACCTGTGGCTGGTGCTCTGTCCCTGAGCAGCTTTGGTGCCTGGGCTGTCCCTCTGTGTGCCGTGACCTGGGTACAAATGCCCAGCACAGGAAAAGCTGACTAATCTCTGGGAATTCAGAGCACACCCCAAGCCCGGGTGGAGATGGAGACTGCTCTCGCCTCTGACGGCCGCCCACCCATCAGAGCTTTTAGGGCTGTCTTCTCCTTCAGCCTCCTGCTGCTCATCACTCATCTGCTGCTTTCCTTGGGCTGATTTTGGGTGATATTGACCTCTCCACCTTCATCTTACCTCGGAATGCACGTGGGATTGTAGATGTGCTGCTTGGGCACATGGTTTAGTGGTGGACCTGGCAGTGCCAGGTTAGTGGTTGGAATCAACAATCCCAGAGGACTTTTCCAACCCCAGTGATTCCACAAAAGCTCCCCAGTGCCCACCCAAATGGCCACGGATTTGTGGGCAGCTGGCAGAGCTCTCGGGCTGTGTTTGGGTGCCAAGGAAATTTGGGTGAACCTCTGTGGTTCGGGCTCAGCTCTGTGAGGAGATTGCTTTGCCATGAGCCATCCCAGGGCTGGCACTTCCCAGCATTGCACAGGAAGTTTCATTCCAGGCCTGGGGAATTGGGAAGGTGCAAGCCAAAGCTGGACAAATATCCCAGCCTGTTTTCACCATGCCAATCCCAGCACCTGGAAACCCAGCTGAAGATCCCAAAGGGAATTTAGGCATGGCTGGAGCACCAGGAATGTGCTGGCTCTTGGCTCTGCTGCAGGAAGCCACTTCCCAGACCCTTCCCCCTCACCTCTCCAGGGCACCATGAAACATTTAAGACCCCAAAATACCATTCAAGCAACCTCAGCCAGAGCCCCACGGACTTAACTCTGTGTCTTGACCTTGTCTTGGTTTCACTGTCACGGACAGTCTTGACTACCAACCCTGTCTCTGTCCCTATCCCTGTCCCTGTCCCCACTCCACTCACCCAGCACATGTGCCACAGGACTGGGCTGTTTCTGTGCTCTGGGTCCAGTACCTCTGCAGATAAGAGGTTTCCAAAGCTGTGCTGCCCTCCCTTGCCCGTGATCCTCAGGGCCGTAAATCCTGGGCCTCTGTCACCAAGAGTGATTGAGCTTGTCTGGCTCAATCTGGAATAATTTATTCCTTCTGAGCCCAGGGAGTCGCAGCAGAGATGATCACCTGCTCAGGAGCCATGCTCAGGATTAAATCCTTCCCTTTTGGAAAGACCCAGCAGTGCCCATAAGCCACCAGTGTCTCTTATCCCTACATTCCCATATTCCTCCTTGCCCTGATCCCAATCCTAACCCTTTATCCCGCCGCCACATCTGTTTGCTCTGCTGCAGCTGAAGAAATGGAGGGCTGGATTGAGTTTTGGAGGCTCAGCAGCTCCGCTCACACCCATGGCCTTGCCCTTTCCAGCAGGAAAGCCCCCAAATTCTCAAGGCCCTGCAGTGCTTTCCCTGCTGGCACGTGGAGAGTTGCTCTGCCCAAACTGTGGATGAATGAGCTTCTCCTGGGAGAAATCCCCTCTGCAGTGTCCCCGTCTCCCCCAGCCCCTCGGAGCCGAGCGTGAAGTGTGTTTTATTGTTTGTCACCCAAAGCACTTGAAAAAATTACACAAATCCATCAAAGTAATACATCTTCTCAGCAGAGGCAAACAGACAGAGACAGGCAGGCACTGAGCCGAGCCCAGGCAGCTTTCAAAATTAATACCAGAGAAATGGTGCCCTTTTGCTCTCCTTTCGGGGCTGGCTGCCTGGTCTGGGCGAGGGGACACGCAGGTGACGGCTCTCCACAGGGGACATGTCCTCCTCCAAGTCCTGTCACCCCCCCGGTGTCCCTCGACAGCAGCATCTGGCAGCTGGGGAGTGATGGAGCGACGCTGTGGGTGATGCTGCCTTACACTGATGAGTGCAGACAGGGCACTTAGGGAACAGCTGGATTTTCGGGAGTGCCAAAGCCTCATGCCCTTCCTCCAGCCGGCCTTAAGTGGCTCCCTGCAGCCCTCTGGGCTCTCCCTCCAGTTTGTCTGTGCCTGAGCAAGCTCCTGAAGTCCCGAAGGGAGAGGCGGCTGTTGCTGCCAGGCCTGTGCATGGCTTGTCACATCCCAGGCTCCATAAATAATAAATTGTGGTGTTCCTGGCTCCTCCAAGCTTTCATTTTTTTTCCAGGGACAATCTATCTGCCTGTCTATCTCTCTGTGTACATTTTCCATGTGTGTAAAGACAGACATACACATACACATGCACAGGTTTGAGCATTGGGCTTGATGACCTTGGAGGTGTTTTCTGACCTTAATGATTTGATGCCGTTTCATTTATCATGTCTCCTTTGTTATATATTTCAGGTGTATGTTACCACTCCATGGGCTCAGAGGGGACAGCTCTGAGACCACTGTGCAGGGTGGTTTTGCACTCAGTGCATCCCGGCTCCTCTGCTCCTGTTCCATGCCTACCCCAACACCCACATCCCAATTAAATCCCATCATCCTGCACTTGCTCTCTCCTCCCAAGCCCCAGCCCTACAGTCCAGCTGTTGCAATGAGAAGATGCTCAAAAGTTTTTGTTTGTTTGTTTGGGTTTTTTCCCCAAAAAAGCCTGCCATGGGAAAAAAAATTAGGAATGTGGCATTTCACCAAGGATCACGATCCTGCTTCTTCAGCCAAGCATGAGGAAGGAAAGCAGCAGAAAGCAAATTGCTCTGGAGCACCAGAATCCCTCTGTTGTTCCAACCTCTCCCATCCTGAGGGGTTTTTAATATTTATTAGTCCACAAAGCAGTGGCTGCACCAGTGGCTGCAGGGCCTGCCCTTGCCCTGAGGAGTGGGGATGGAGAGCGGGAAGGAAGATGGATGGATCCAGAATTGTCTCCAATTTATGGGGCTCCCTGATTCCTGCTGCCGTATGTCTCCAAGAAATGACACCACTACTTCAGGAGCAGAGATTAATCTGAGCCAGCAGGAGAAGGACAAAACAAATCATCCACTGCAGGAATCTCATTCAGGGCCTGGTGGGAAGGGCCCCAGGATGAATGGCTTCTGAGAAGACCACACCAGCACATGGATTTTCCCCCTTTTCTCTGTTTTCCTGCAGGCTGAGGTCTATAAGGTGTGGGGTGGAGGCAATCCTGGGGTGCTTTTGGCATCACAAGAGTCGTCGCTCTGTGATGGAGCTGCAGGGGTGGGAAAGGTTGGGGCTGGATCAAACTCAGAGCTGGCATAGGAGAGCACGGAGAGCTGGAAGCTAAAAATCCCCAGGGATCTGCATGCATAGGGACAGGTGGGACCACCCTGAGGGCACCAACCCCCTCTTTATTAACCATGAGCTCAGCTAAAGGCCAGGGACAAGGATCAGGTTGGGAAGAAGGGGTTGGCATCCTCTGAAATTACAAAATACTCTGGAGGAGGTGGGTGCACATCCTGTACCCCCATGGCTGGGGGAGCAGGGGGTCACAGACGGATGTCCAGCCATCAGAACTGGGAATTCTAGGACCAGCTGCTGCCCCTTCATCACCACAGTGCCACCTGAGACAGCTCCCACCCCCTCAGATTTGGGTGCTGAGACTCTCCTGAAAGGGCCCAGCTGGGCATCATCCCCATCCAGCCCATCCTTTAGGAAAATAAAACCACAAATCCTTGAACTGGGAAGTGAGCAGGGTGATGGCAGCCTGCAAACCCAGCTGGGGACCTGCAGCAAGACCTGCAGCCGTTCCCTTTCCTTACTCCATCAAATCCAACCCAGTGCCATTGCAAACAGCCCTCATCCTTCCCAAGGAGTCCAGCAGGTCGGGAGCAACACCAGCACAATTCCAGCTGCATCTCAGATTGATACAGAATCGATTGGATTGATTTTTTTTTTAAGGTGCAGCCTCGGAATAGCTGAGACTGGAAGGTGCAGCTCAGCTTGTACTTCCCCAAAACAATTTGTCAGGCCCCACTGCAGGAGCCTAATGACGGCTGTAATTTATGGCTGACACACCATATTTATCACCTCAGCATCCTCTCCTCTTCCTTCTCTCCCTCTGCCTCGTTAGGAATGGCATCAATAATGTTTATTGGGGCTTTTAATTTTTTATCATTGCTATTCTTACCTGTGCTGCTGGAGATGAAGAAAGGCAGAGCATTTGAGATGCGTTCTGGGGGGAAATGATGGATTTAAGATTTGGGAAATCCTTCTGGAATTTCGCATGGGGTGAGTGGGGGAAAAGACAGGTGTTCTTCCCAGAAACTCGCCATCCCCATTCCCACTGACTCTATGGATTCTCAGACCCCAGCTCTCCCACATTGCAGAATTTCCTCCAAAGTCCCCCAAAATTGAGCTTCTGGCCCTACCCTTGTGCCAAGCAGCTCCCGTGATTTCCACCAGGCTCAGTTTGCAGACCCATGGCCCTGCCACGGAGACACCTCGGAGTCAGTGGGATTTCCTTGGCTCTCCTGCCCCGCTTCCCTCGCTAGCAGAGGTCCTGTTCCTCGGGAGGTGTTTGCATTCCGCAGCCTCGTTTCACACCTACCCAGCGATGCCCCGGGTGTGGCGGTTGCTTCGCTGCAGCAGGGGGGGTTTGGCTGCCTCCCCTTGAATATTCCGGTGTTTGGAGTGGCTGACACATTGCTCGTGAGGAATGAATGGTTTATCCCGGGACAAGCAGCCCCTGGGTGCCCCAGCTCTGCCCCCACCCCATTTACAGAGTACAAAGCACCAAGCTGTGTCCCTAAAATATCTGTAATCCATCCCACCTTGAATTTTCCCCTTTCCCGCCCCCCGTTTCCTTCCTATTTACCCTTGAGGGAAGAGGCTGCACTGGGTTTTGAAGCCCCTTAAACTGCCAGGACCAGGTTGGACGGGGCTTGGAGTACCCCGGGATAGTGGAAGGTGTCCCTGCCATGGCAGGAGGTGGAATAAGACAATATTTAAAGTCTCTTCTAACCCAAATCATTCTGGGATTTTATGATCAACAGTTCCCAAAGGGAATTGTTTTTCTCCCCCCACACCTCTTTCCAGACATGAATAATTCCCAAGCCAATGGTTGTTTTAGCATCATTACAGGAGCCTCTCAGACAAGCTGCTCGTTTACAGATTAGACAGACATTGCTTACATTGTTCATAACCGATTATGGGATTGACAGTTTGGCTCCCACCCAAAATCCGGAGTCCCAATTTAGCCTAATTGGAATAGAACTGCAGAGTGGGCTGGGGGAGGGGAGAGTGACTGCTGACAATTTAGTTAACGTTGATTTTATTGATCCCTGAAAAGCCTCTGATGCTGCAGGTTCCTCTTTATAGGGCAATAAAGTTTATAGCTGGAATTGTCCCAGGGGAGGAACAGCTCCGTGTCTCCAGCTGCTCTCAGGTGATCACTGCCAGCCCCAGCCCCAGTCCCAATTTGCTGAGGAATAACGAGAATCCAAGCAAAAAAAAACCCCCAAAATTCAGTTCAGGTCTTGGAATCAAAATGCCAGAAATACAACAATAACCAAATTAAAAGACAAATGTAGGATTATTGTGTTAAAAAAGCTTTTTAATGATTCCTATTCTGTTCTATTTCTCCTCTCNCCATTCTTCTGTTTGCTTCTTCTATTTCTTCCCTCTTATTTCGTCCCACAAACAGTTGCAATTTCTGATGTTCACCCCTAATATATTCCCCACCTTTCCTGTACTTATCCTCATGAGACCTCTCTGGTGTAGCCTGGGATCCCCCACTGATGTGGGCTGGAACTTGTGCCTCTAAAAGCACCCAGAAAATCAAGAATTTTTTCCAGAGCAATAAAACAAAAATATGGAAGGTGCAAGACAGATCCTGGATCCAGCACTAGTGGTGGAGCACCGAAACTTTGGTTGGATTCACGGGCCCTGCTGCTAAAATTCCAATTAAAGGCACCTTCTGTGGCACAGGAGAGGCGGCTGGAGCAGAGCAGCCCTCAGACACCCACCAAAGGCACCAGCAAAGCAAATATTTGAGCGAGTCCCAGGCAGGCAGGGATTAGAGGGGTTTTCCCCTCCCAGCCCTTTGCTCCAAGCCCCTGACCGCTGCGCTCTCCCCGATGTGCTGGCAGAGCTCTGGTTCCAGGCCTGTGGCTTTGAGCTCATTTGTCAAATGCGGGGATCTCTATGAAAGGCTGTTAGCAGAGCATTTACTTCCCATTCCTCATCCTCTGCTGTCATCACCTCCCAAGATTAATTAAGGAAAAAAGAAAAGACGTCTTGTCTCTCTTTTGTTTCCCCATTCCTTGCATTTTTTAACAGCCCCTTTCCCTCCATTCATGTCCTGGATGCTGCTGGGGAGCAAACCAACGAAAACCCAGTGCCTCCCTCTTTCTTCTTGTGGTTAATATATCCTCTTTTTTTGCCTCTCTGTAGGTGGGAGTGGTTGGTTGAGCTTTGTGCAGGACATCAGTTATCTTCCATGGCCTCAGCTGCTGAAGCTGAGCCAGGGAAGATCCCAAATCCATTCATTTAAGCTTGCTTGAAGTGCTCGTTGCAGACTTAGAGCCGCGGTGCCAGGATTGGTCCTGCCCCGAGTCCCTTCCAGGGTCCCACGATGCCATCAGTCCTGCTCCCCGTGGGATAACTGGGGGCTTTTGCTCACGTGTGTGCTCCTTGCCCCACTTACCTCTGTTAGGAGCCACAACCTGTGGTTATCCTGCTGTCATGGGCTTTTCCATGGCCATTCCCAATAGTCCTCTTTGGTCTGCTCCCGAGCCCATCCTGGTCCCAGCTGGGTGAGTGAATTGTGGTTAAAACCAGAGCCACACTTGCCCTGCCACCTTCCCAGCCCTGCTCCTTCCTTCCCTGCTTGATGCCCATGTTCCCCTTAGCCCAGCCCCAGTGACCTCCCCCCGGGAGATCCCTTTCCACCCCTTTATTCAGGGTGGTGCACTACAGAGGTGCAGTGTGAGGTTTCACTCTCCCCAGTGTGACCAGTTCCCCCAGTGCTGGCTGTGCCCGAGCTGTGGGTACCAGGGCGCTCCCAGGGACGGTGCCACAGTTTGTCCCTCTTTGTGGCAGCTGGGGAGGAGCTGGCTCCTCACTCCTCACGCGTGTGTCATTGCTGATCCATAAAGCCTGAATGGAAGCCTGCGGGAAGGCGGGAGAGCCGCCGGGCAGCCGGCGCTCCCCTCCCTCAGGGATGCAGGGATTTGCCATCTGCTCTCCTGCGCGTTCCCAAAGCTCAGCCCTGATGTGAGTCAGCCCGAGGAGGAGGAAAACCCAGCCAGCTCTGGCTCTGTTCTCGCCACGGTGGCTCCCAAATGCCACCCTAGCTGATGCGTGTGACAGTGGGAGACACCCCTGCCCCGTGTCACCAAACCCGTGTCACGGGAGCTGCCGCTGCTGTCACAGTGGCGGCTCTGGCTCCCTGCACCTGCAGGAGAGGATGAAAACCCTTTCGCCTTTCTCTTTGCTCTCCCAGCAACTCATCCTCAATTCACTCATCCCAGCTAAAGTCTGTCCCTGCTTTTCCTGCACTTCCCTGCTCTGCACGAGCACAACTCCCATGGTTTTTGAAGCCATCCATCACCGCCATCCCCACAACCCCAAGCCACACACGGAATAAAGACGTGGAGCAGCGGCTCCTCAGCTGGTGTAAATCAACACGGATCTCCCCCCATCGGCGGAGCCAAACTTCCACCCAGCCGGGGAGGGAACCCAAAATGCTGCTCGTCGGAGCAAAAGAAATTTCGGCAGTAATTAGATCTGGAGCACGATTACCCAAAGGGAAACGCAAAACAAATGTGGGTGACAGATATTTCCAGGATAACTGGAGTTATTAATGCTTTTTCTCCAGCACTGACAGGCACAGGGGATTAGTAGTGCCTGAAAAAGTCTGGTTCAGTGTGGGAAAAAACTGAGGGCTGGAAATGAAGCAAGGAGGAGGCCATCTGCTGCTCGGTGAGCTCGCGGGGCCCTGCGAGGAAAGCTGCAGCCAAAACAACAAAAGGCAACGATGGGAGGCATATGTGAGGAGAGACACCGGCCTGTTGCTCTTAAGTTTCCAGCTAAAAGGGAAAAAAAAGAAGGAACCTGTGATTTGTTGCACAAGCTCCCCGGAGTTAGTGACCCTGGTACTGCTGAGCCCAGCAGAGCTGGGGATGTTTCCAATTAAAGCTGTTCCTTCCTGCTGGCTTGGGCTGGGTTATTTGGGTGGGAGCAGGAAGGACCAGCCCTCCCTCTGTCATGAATGAGGGATTTAGGGTTGCTCAAAGAATCACCATCATTAGCAAAAATATTTTTAAGATGAATTTATAAAAATACAATGAAGTCCAGTGACAAAGTTGCTCCATTATTTACTCCATGGATACAAGGGGAAATTGAGGTAGAATGGAGCTAAAATGATTTACACAGAGTCTGAAGATGCCAAAGTGTAAGGAGACCCTCCCACCGAGCCACGGGGTTCAGAGTACAACCTCTTGCTTTCTAAACTCCTGATGGAGCTAAAACACGGCTAAGCCCAGCCTTAGTTCCAGACTTGGACAACAGTTTAGGTCTACAGGAACTAACTACATGGGTTTCTGTGGTACTGAGTCACCTACTCACCATGGATCTGGGCATCAGGAATCTCTTTGCCTGGGGTAAGGAAGGATTTCTCAGTCCAGGCAGGGAATCTCAAACCTTGAGAGGTATCCCAGCTCCAGGGGAGAGCCACTGGTGTGCAGTCAGCTGCAAAGCAGAGAGAACTGGAGTTGGATTCATCCAAAGATCTGTCATTAACAGAGAGGTCTCTCAGCCTCAAGGAGCAACCAGGAAAGCCCCAGCTCCAGGGGAGATCCTGGCCACACTGCCCAGCAGATCCCATGAGGGCTCACCTAGATGGCCAAAATTGTGGGATGAAGTGGTTGGCTGGTAGCCAGACTGGACACTGTGGAAAGGGGATGTGTGGGGCTCCTTGAACCCACAAGGTTCTTTGCTCCTTGAGAAATGAGTCTTGGAAGACTCACCGCTGTTCCTGCATTAATCACAGGGCTGGGGATCCAAGCTCATCAAGCACCAACATTCTCTGGGTATTTCTGCCCCTTTAGGGGTTTCCTAAAGGAATTCTTGGCCCTCTTTGGAGCCTGTACCGAGGTCCTGCTGGTTGGGCTGAGGGGGATGAGTGCATCTCACACCCTCCACGCTCCGGAGGTGCCCATTCCATTGTCCAGACCTTCCTCCCTGTGGGAGATCTGCTCCTTCCAGCAAGGGAAGGGGAGGAAAAGGCATGAGCTGGCCCCCGTGTCCTCCTGCACAGCTCGGGCAAGCAGCCATGAGCTGTGTGAGCTGGGAATGGCTTGGGAATGCCGTGGACTAACCCACCCTAAGGTTTGTTTTTGGGTGTGTGCACTTACAAACCGCTCCAAGAGCATCCCTCCACACATCTGGATACCCCAAACCAGATGTGCTCCCCCAAACCCCTCCAACCCTTCTTTAAATAAAAATTTAAAAAGTAGGGCTAAAGAGAAAACTAGGGCTAAAACAACATTCAAATGAGGAAAAGGGTGTCTTTTTTCTTTTAAATATAAGGAGTGCTTATATACCTATACATATATATATAAAATAAAGTACCAACATGAATTTCTAACAGGGTCATTTGTCAATATGCATAAAAGAATTTGTTTGCTGCTCTGTGCTCCCCATGGGTGTTGGAAAGAGCCTGGAAAACTTCACCCAGTCCCAGCCAGATGCTGCAGGGAAAGCTCAAGTCCTTCACAGCAGGGTGATAACCTGACCTTAATTAAAGCAGAGATTTTAGCTAAAATTCAGGCATTTAATAGACAACCCAAAATACGTGGCACCATCAGGGCTGCTTGACCACAACATGCTGCAAAGCCACTGATAATTCCATTTTCCTAAGGATTTTAATGGGAAGCTCCCCAGATGAGGTACAGACCTGTGGCTCTGCTGAGACCAGTCTAACTCAGGTTTGAAGCCGGAGGAAAGCCCATCTGCACAGATCCAGCCTTCCCAGGGAAGTAGGAATCCACCCCCCAGGCCTGCGGGGAGGGGAGGACACCCATGGCTTGGCTGATGAGGTGATGAGAAGGTGCGAGGAGCTCCTGGGGAGGTGGGAATTGTCACGGCTCTGGGCGGCATCAGCACTTCCCATGTGGCCAAAGGCAGGGAAATATATAAATGAGAGGGAGGGAACATCCCACTGGGCTCTGCAGGTGCCACCTGGAGCTGGATGTCCCTTGAGAGCTGTCATTTTGGGTGTTCCTGACTTCCTCCTTGGACTTTTCCCTGTACCAGCAACCACCAGCAGCAGACAGCCCCACATCCCACAGGATGTCTGCGTTCCAGTCTTTTGAGGCATTTAAGGGTCTTTGGCTGTTACCACAAATCACAGCCTGTCACAAACTGTCCCTGTTGACGCTCCGGTTCTCCGCAGGACACCTGGCCTGGAAACGTGTGAAGGGATGACAGCACCAGCAGGTTCCCACCTGGCAGCTGAGCTGGCTGTCACAGGACCTCCTGGATGAGACAATGAATTTTAAGAGTGACGCTTACCTGCCCTCTGTACTTCAAATGGGCCTTGGAAATCTCTCCAGGAATCTGGGAGATGCCGAAGCCTTGGAAGACCCTCCAGGTATCCAGGAGATGCCAAAGCCTGGGCTGAAGGAAAAGCAGAGCCCTCTCCTACACAGAAGGAGCCAAACACTACATGAGCAACATCCAGAAATTCCCAAACTCCAAAACCACAACGCTGAGAAGGACAGCAAGGAAAACTCCCTTTCTCCAAGCCTGGGATTTGCTTCTGTTCATAGCTGGAAAAGCCCTTCCATTGCTGTTTCCTAGCAGAGTATTCCATTAAACCCGGGAATTCCTCCCTCTCCCCACTTTGGAAAACTGTGCTTTTCCTTTTTTGACCTGAACACTGAAAGTCTTTGGCCAGAAGACAACCAAACACAGAGGATGGGGAGTGCAAACCTCTGGTATGGCTCTGCCTAAACCCAAAACGATCCCCCCATAAGCTCTCCCTGTTTCCTCAATACCCCAACAAAGACAACCTAGCTGGAAAGACGCATCCCGGGTAGGAGCTCCTGGAAACGCTTCCCATGGGAATGGCAGATATTTATTTAAAGATGGGACTAAATCAAAACAGACACAGGGATATGTCAAAATATTCCATAAGTAGGAAGAGGAAGGAATACAGTTGTCTCTCTACCCTGTGAATGAATAGCTCACATCCTGGGAGAAGCAGTAGTGGGAATGGAGCGAGTGGAAGCAGCTCTGCTCTGTCGGTGTTGACAGAAGGGAATAGCTCCTCCTGCCTCGGCCAGAATGGATTCAAGCAGAGTAAACTGAGAACTGCAGGGGCAGGGAGCAAAGGAAAACAGAGGAGATTGCTTGGAAAACATGAGGAGGGAGAATGAATACTGAGGGGATGCCTGTCCCTGAATGTGGTCATGGGGAAATGGAGAATCCTGACCAGAGTGAGAGCAGAAACCGGTGCTGCTGGTGCCACTCTCTCTCTGGAATACACTGAATTTAGTGAATTTAGTCCTAAAGCCTCAATTTTGAATGGCTGAAATTAGAGTAATGACTATGGAACAGGGCTGGAAAAAGATGATCTTTAAGGTCCCTTCCAACCCAAACCTTTCAATGGTTCTGTGCAGTGGGAATGACTTGTGGCAGACCAGGGGGAAATGAGGAATTAAAGTCTTTTAATTCCTGCTCGACACCATCCAAGAACTGTTTCCCAACAGAGGATGCATTCTGGGGAGGATGGCAGCATTTAGGATTTGTTTGCAAATCACAGCTGAAACCTAGGACTGGATTTTGCTGCATAAAGATTTGGATAGTCCTGCCAATTCCCATGATAATGCCTTGATTTATTGGCTCTTTCCTAAAGACAAATGTGAGATAACTTCAATAGGCAAGTTGGCCTCGACTGCCACTTTTAAAAATACTTGAAAAGAGACTTAAATTAGGGGGAGAAAATGCAGAAAGTTCTCTATAAAGGGACAGAATAAATTTAGAAATCAGCTTCAGAACTGGCCGGATTCTGCAAATGTCTAAAACTAAAAATAGAGGGGAACAGACGATTTTTTTATTTTTTTGCCCTCCTTGATTAATTTCTCTCTTTTTTTCTCTCCTCACATTGGGGTCCTCTCTAAGTTTATACCGAGCACACGAGCCTGTGCCTGGTAAACATTTTTGGTGTTATTTTTGTCTAAGTGACAGCCCCGGGGGGCATCCAAGCACTACCACAACAAACTCGAGCAAGCCAGAGCAGCGTGAACACCAAAACACCTCGGAGCAGACTGGGAGCGATGTCACTGCAATCCCACCCTGTGGCACCGTCACCTGCATGAGGTCCCCGAACCACAAAGCCTCCAGGGGTTTCTTGGCTGGGATGTGGCAGGAGTAAAGCCCTGGCACAGGCGTCTCTTCCTGATGCGAGTCGGGGCTGGAAGCTGGGAAATAGGCTCCTCACTTCCCATATCTGTGTGTGCACCTGATGGATCTCAGACGAGGGAATGTCGCTGCAGCACCACCACCCAAACTACAATCTAGGGATGGAAATTCTATGACCCTTTGACTTCAGTGATGAGGGGATGACAATGGCAAGAGCAGCAGGATCTTGGCACAGTCTGGCTGCTTCCCGGCGCCTCAGCTGCTGGAAAGGTTTCTGCTGTAGACTCACCAGATGCTTGGCATTTGGGAATAACTCAGTGTCGATCAAAGCAGGATGGATTAAAAAAAGGAGAAAAAGGAGAACCCGTGGTGAATTCATCCTTCACTGTGGCATTAGCACAGCCCAGCCCTGTCCCCCTCCTCTATGTCAGTGGTGAAAAATGCCTCCTCCTCTCCAGCAATTACCTGGTTGGGCTCACCCTTGGAATGCTGATCCTTCAGGAAACAGCAGCGGCGGCCCTGCTCTGCTAGCCCGGTGATGGATGAGCCCTGGCTCAGCCCTGCTGCCATCTGCCACCAGGGTCCCCTCCCTGGCCCCCAACAAGTGACATCGTCATTCCTTCACATGGATCAGGGGCGAGCGGGAAAAGTGGCAGTGATGAAAGGTCCCTGCGAAAGCTGAATTAGCTACGGAAGGGAGGAGATGAATGAAGAGGCATGGGGTGGAGATGGATGAAGGAGATGGAAGGATGGAAGGGGAGGAAGGGAGGGATCACCTGACTCATGCCCAGGCCCCTGAAGTGTAACCCCGCTGTTCATGAGGCTCCTGATGGTTTGGTTATTTGCTCACGGTGAGCCATTTTTGCCAGGATGAGCGCATTCCTGGGATGTCCCTAGGAAATTGAATGTGCCCCAGGTGACACAGCACTCTCAGCCCTCCACGGTCCTCAGGGCACGGCAGAGCAGGGACCTGGATTCAATCAGACAAATGGCAGCTGTCAAAACCAAAACTAAACTGGATGGTGCTGGGCAGTTAAAGCAAACTTCTCCTCTGTGGCCAGGCTGACCAAAGGTAGAGGTGGCTTGGAAGCCAGACCAGCTCTGGATGTCACAAGATGCAAGAGAGTGTCTGAGATTGGAAGCTTCACCCGAAGGAGTTTGAGTAGTCTTTGGAAACCTCTCTCCTTCCTTAAGGGAGATGCAAAGCCCAGGGAAAGCCCTGCTGTGATGATGTTATTTTCCAGGCTGTGGATCTGTTCCACCTCCAGAACAAGCTGAGAGGGACCCAGTAGCCAAACCCCACCGTGTTTCTCAGGTTTATCATCAAAACCTTCAGCTGGTTTCTGCTTTCAAGCACAATCACTTTGCAGAGTACTTGGCTATGGTCACTGAAACAGCTCGATTAAATTTATCTTGGTAATAAACTCCTTTCACTTCCCGGGTTTGATCCCAGCTTTGCCCCAAGCTGCTCAGGTCAAAGGAAGCTGAAAGTTTGAGCTGAAACCCCTCTTCAGGCAGGATTTACAAGGGGAAAACAAGAGGAAAGAGGGGCTGGCACTTCTAGAGATGCTCTGAAAATGCTCACCAAGCAGAAATGGCCCCACAAGAATTATTCCCCCCACTCCAGCCATCCCAAACCCCAGGACATTGTCCTTGCCCATCTGTCAGCTCAGCTCCAGTACAGAACAAATCTCATTAACAGGCTCCAGAGATTTAGGGAAGGGCTGGAGTGCGGCAAAGCCCTTTAAAACAGGAGATAAACCATCCTCTGCTTCAAGGAACAGAGGTGGTAAGAAAGATATAAACACCAACAAGCCTCCTGGGAATGCTGGAGAAAGGTCTGGACAATGGCACGTCAACACAGCGATGTTGAGATGACCCCACAGCAATGAAAATAATTTATTAGGGTTGGTGGGGGAAATAAAACAAAAAGCTTTCCCCAACCTCAAGGTACCACCAGCATCAATGCAATAATAATAAATAACAATCAATCAATCATCATCATCATCAGGATCCCAGCTAGCAGAGTTTATCCTTTTGGGGAGTGGGAATAGCTGGGTTTACTCTGCGCCCCATCAAATTCCAAGTGGATTTGGCACTAAAGCTGAAGGGGAGGTTTCCAAACCTGTAAAGTCAGGACAGGTAATGGCTTAATGCCTTTTGAGGAAAAATATCAGTGGGAAAAAAAAAATCACCATCACGATGTATTTCTTTCTTTGTAAGTATTAATTTGGAATAATACTTCAGGATTTTTCTCACTCCAAAACCACATTTTGGAAAAAAAAAGCCAAAAAATTCTTGCTAATGTTTTACGGGTTTCAAGGATTTTTCTCCAATGGGCAAAAGTTGACAGAGAGAAAATGGTGCCAACAAGGAGAAAGTGACATTTCCGTGTTACTCTGGGTTTTAACACCTCTGAATTTTTGCAGCCACCTTAACACTTGTAAGCTGAAATAATAATTTTAAAATAGAGCAAACGTTCTCCCCCTCCTTCCTCCTCTTCCCCCAGTGCTTTTCTCACACATTTTTCTCCAATGGAAAGAGCCGGATAATCTAATTTGACGTTTTGGGATAAATTCCCTGCAGGAAGTGTGGAAATGCCACCTGCTACCTGCGTGTTAGATTTGATCATAAATCACCAGCACCCAGCACTCGACAGGATCTGCTGATATTTTAATGGCCACGAAAGGTCTGGCCACTGCTGGAATTAAAGCCTAAATCGCAGGTTTATGTTTTTCTGGAAATGCCAAACGCTGCCTTGCTTTTTGTATCACTCTTAATTGCCCCTCCTTAATTAGAAGGAGTGAAATTATTAATCATGTTCAGTGGAAAGAGACACAAACCCTTCTGCTTCAGGCTTGGGCCTCTTGGAAGTTCGGAATGAACACTGGGAGGATGTTGGGCACTGGAACAGGAATATTTGGACAAGGCTCTCAGGTACAGGGTGGGATCGTTGGGATGCCTGTGCAAGGTCAGGAGTTGGATTCGATGATCCTTGTGGGTCCAGCTTGGGATATTCTGTAATTCTACAGTGCTTAAAACACAAAGTCAAAGTCCACACCTTGAGGGGCTCCTCTTGTCTCCTGAAATCCAAGGTCAAATGGTTGGAAATCTGAGGCCAGGTTAAGGATCCAGCTGCAACATCTCAATTGGAGACCTCCCCTCACCATGGGCTGCAGCTCCCGTGCTTCCAGGGCATTCTAAAACATGTGGCCTGGCAAGGAAATCAGAGATTTTGTGCTGTTTTGCTGGAGAAGCCAAGTGACCAGAACACCTCTGCTGAGTCCTACATGGCTGGGAGAAAATCGGGTTCAGCTTCCAGGGTTCAAACTGGGAAGGAAAAAAGAAAAAAATAACAAAGAATGGATTGGGTAATACTGGTTTAGCCTCAAACTCGAAGGTCACAAACACACCCAAGCAGCCCTGTTGGACAGCAGAGATGCTGAAAATACGTCCAAGAGGGACACGACTTCCCAGGGCTGCAGGAAGATCCCAGACAGGAGATCCACTACAACATCTTAGGTTTCCACCACTTTCCTGTCACCCCATTTCTCCGAGGACCAGGAGGGGATGGGAGGTCCTGAGTGCAGCTCTCAGTGTCCAGGGCTGACACTGGGAGAGGAGCATCCCAACTGTCTTTGGGCCAAAGCTGGATCAGGAACAGCGCCGGAATCCTCCTCAAGACTTCAGAGTTTCCGCATGATTATGCGAGCAAATATTTGGGCTGGAAGAGCTGTTAGTCATTATTTGCAGTTCATTTTCTCTTATTTGTTCTCTGTCTTTTAAATAATAAAAGAGAGAAAGCCAAGATGACAGCTCACAGCGTTCCCATCCAGGAGCAGAAACAACAGCTGGGTTTTTCTGCTCAATGCCTTTGGTTGTGCACAGCTTCCCAGGAAATGCTGTGCCACGGAGGAATTTGGAACTACAACCGCAGTGGCACTGATGGGTCCCAGCCATCCACCAGGAAAATCCCCACTCCTGGCCTGGGCTGTTCTCTGTTTTCTGGGTTTACACCCTGGAGCAGCACAACAGGAACCATTCCCTATTTCCAGGCCTCCCTGGATTTCAGGGCTTCCCTGCTTTGTTCTCTTTGGCACCTCATTTGGAGGCCTGATCGTGGCAACAGCTGTTCCTCAAATCTAGGACTTAGTACCATTATTCATATCAGTAGGCAGCGGGGTTTCCTCCAGCAGGAAACCCAGAAACAGCTCCAGACAGCTTCCCAGTCAGGGAAGGGTTTACACTCACCTATGGATGTGCAGGACTCCCTGGGCACAGAGGCACAAGAGGAGCTACTCAGCAGCAGAATGGTAAAACTGGCATCAAAAATTACTTGGGATGCAAAAACACCTCTCCAAAACTCCCACGAATCACATTCCAGCCCTGGGTGTCTCCATGCCTCCAGCACTTTGCGCCTCCTGCACTTTGTGCCTCCAGAACGTACAGAGTGGGGCAGGAAGGTCTGGGCAGCAGCGCTTTCACGTGAACAGCCTGACGCAGAAAGTGTGGGATCACTCCCTTTGGCAAAGGGATGGCTTTGGGAATGGAGGGAGCCAGGACCCAGAGCCTGGAGCTGGCACCATCAGGGTCATTCCTGCTCGTCCAGTGTGGGCAGTTTTGGGTGCCACAACGTGAGAAGGATCTAAAGCTGTTGGAGAGTGTCCAAAGGAGGGACACGAAGATGGGGGAGGGTATGGAAGGGCCAGATGAGGAGTGGCTGAAGGCACTTGGTCTGATGAGTTTGGAGAAGGGGAGACTGAGGGCAGAGCTCATCCCAATCCACTGTTTCCTCCCAAGAGGCAGATCTGATCTCTGCACTCTGGGACCAGGGACAGGACCCAGGGAACGGCTGGAGCTGTGTCAGGGGATCTCAGGGAAAGGTTCTTCCCCCAGAGGGTGCTGGGCACTGCCCAGGCTCCCCAGGGAATGGGCACGGCCCCGAGGCTGCCAGAGCTCCAGGAGCGTTTGGGCAGTGTTCCTAGGGATGTCCAGGGTGGGGTTGTTGGGGTGTCTGTGCAGGGCCAGGAGCTGGGCTCAGTGATCCTGTGGGTCCCTTCCAACTCAGAAGATTCCATTGTTCTTGCTCCCAGGACATGAATGGGCAAGAGTTGGCTCCTTCCAAAAAACATCTTGCTTATCCCAAGAAAATCTAAACACAAGGTGTCAGTTCAATCTAAAATTGAAATACCTCCAGAAAGCTCAACAGAACCCCCCAGATCAGAACATCTCCCCAAAAGGCAGAAGCGCCTCAGGGTGGATGTCGCACCTGCCCCTTTGGGTTTGAGCCTGCAGAGGCGATCAGCAACCCATGTACCTACACCAAAACCCTCCCAAACCACAAGAAACCTGTTTCTAGTGAGATATTTTTGGCTTTACATCAGATATTGAGAAGAAATTGTTCCCAGAGAGGGGGGTGAGGCACAGGGTGCCCAGAGAAGCTGTGGCTGCCCCATGATCCCTGGCAGTGTCCAAGGCCAGGTTGGATGGGGCTTGGAGCACCCTGGGATAGTGGAAGGTGTCCCTGCCCATGGCAGGGGGTGGGACTGGATGAGCTTTAAGGTCCCACCCAACCCAGGCCATTCAGGGATCCTATGGTTACGCACAGAGAAGGAAAAAGGACTTTGCTTCCATGGACAAGGCTCTTACTGCAGGGTTTGTGCTGAAACCCAATAAGCCTGGCTGTGAAACCATTCCCAACATCCTTCTTCAGAAGGAAAAGGGGAAAAATCCCAAACTGATCTAAAAGCTTGGCCCAGCAGAAATCCATGTGACACAGCAGCACCCCAAGCAGAGCCTCCTTGGAGTCATCCCTTGATGTGACTGCTGATGATAGCCTGGGGTCAAAGCCATCCTTGGAGGAGGAAGGGAGGATGCTGTCAAGGCTTGAGCAATTCCTTGTTTCCACTGAAGTCCAGGTAATATTTGTGTTGTGTTTTCAACTCCTCTTTTCAGGTTATTTCCCATCTCCACTGCAATAATAATCCTCGTGCCTGAAAATAGCACAGTTGGAGTGACCTTTCCATTCCATTAGCATGGAATGAGCCTCTTGGTCAGGTTAGAGCTGCCAAAAAGCACCATGGCTGCCACCTCTGAGGCTTCCAGCTGATTGATCTGGGATCTGTGGCTTGGAGTTTGCTCGTGGGGAAACTGAGGCAGAGGGAAGGAAAACTGGACATTGCCAAGAGGAGCAGGGCTGGTGGTGAGGCACTGGTGAAGGGGTGAGGTGTAGGACAGGAGGAAATGGCCCCAAGTCATGCCAGGGGAGGTTTAGGTTAGATATTAGGGGAAATTTCTTCCCAGAGAGGGTGGGCAGGCACTGGCATAAGAGCGGAGTCCCCATCCCCGGGGGAATTTAACAGCCCTGTGGATGTGGCACTCGGGGACGTGGTTCAGTCCTGGGTCAGCAGTTGGACTTGATGGTCTTAGAGGGCTTTTCCAGCGTGAATGGTTCTGTGATTCCTCGGGAACAAATCAGAGAGTCATGAAAAATGCCATTCAATTGTTTTTTGAGATTTTCACCTCTGAGATTTTGAGATTTTCTCTTACCCAAAAACCAGTGAAACTGTCTCTCTGAAAAGAGAGGATTCTCCTCCACAGAGAATGATTCTATTATTATCAAAATGCCTTTGGTATCTTTGTTTCTTTCCAAAGCTGCAGTTATTGGGCTTTGGGACAGCACCACCAGGACATTTCCTCTCCAGGTTCATCCCTGCTCCAGCTGGGCCATTCCCTGTTTCGGCTGCCACAAGTATCCATCTCAATTTCCTGCTTTCCGAGAGCATTTGGATTCAGTGGGAACCGCAGCATCAGGTGACACTTGACTTTAATATTAATGGCTCCTCTTCACTCTGGAATTCTCTGCCTTAGTGAAGAGATTGGGGCTCTTCTCCTTGAGAGCGGAGATTCTCCATGGCAGAGGCCTCGTGCCTTGTTTGACAATGGGCTCCTCTTACCCATGGCCAGATTTCCTAAAACACCAGGGGAGCTACCTGGTAATTTTGGCCAGAATGATTTTCCTGGCCCAATCTAATGAGTGCCCCGATTCCTTCCCCACAAAGACTTCAAAGTAGTGCCGCATGAAATGCCTGAATCTTTTAAGAGATGACAGCCCATTGACCCAGCACATCTATCAGGGTGGAGAGGGTGGGGACAGGAGCAGGCTCAGCATTACAGCTGCAATTTTACTCAGGCCATCACTTTGGAGATCAGCCTGTGCAGGGAGCTCAGATTTTCTCATTCTGGGGTTCAGGGCTATCCTTGAAATAAATTATGCCTGCAAAGAGCTCCTACAGCTTCCACGCTGCATGCAAAGGGTGCAGAGCAATCCATTACCATCGCTGGGCAAAGAGACAAGCAGCACCTCAGGGGGGAAGAGCAGGGGAAAAAAATCACAGTGCTGCTCCCAAGAGCTCAGGTATCTTCAGTCAAATCAAGGAGAGAAGCTGGGGAAAAAAAATCAAGGAGAAAAGAAATAAAAATAATTATTCAGTGCTGCAACTTGTTTGCTTTGGGATTTTTTGGTGCCATTTTGGTGATGCTTGCTAAGTCCATGCACTAAATTAAAAAGAGCTGGAAGGAGCTCAGTTTAGATGGGATATTGGGAAGAAATTCCACCCTGGGAGGGTGGTGAGGCCTTGGCCCAGGCTGCCCAGAGAAGCTCTGGCTGCCCCATCCCTGGAGGTCCCAGTGCCCACATCCTGCATCACCCGGGAGAACCTCCTCCCTGCTGGAGCAAACACTCCTTCATTAAAGTAATCCATATTCTCTCAGGAAAGTCCCTTTGGCCCCAAAAGTGCTTTAATATCAAACAAAACACATGCTCTGAGTTTGCAGCCTGCTCTGTTACCATCCTTGATGAAAGGAACACTTTTTCTTCCACCTTTTGAAATGGTTTTCCATCCCCTCGGCAAGACCTTGGGCTACAGACAGACCGCAAAAAGAACAGCTGCTTTTTCTCTTTTTTTGGCTTGTTTTTCTTTTTTAGAGAAAAGAATTCTCCTCCACCTCAAGATTTCTTTCCCTTCTGCCGTATTTCAAGTTTTGCAGCTCACTCTAACTCTGATCAGTGCTAAGCAGGGGCTGCCTGAGCCGGTTTTTAAGCATAACTGGGTGAACTCAGCCCCTGTTTTACTGCCAGCCTCCCAGTCCAGTCTGGGATCAAGGCTGCAGCTGGAACTGTGCATTTCCCACATGTCCTCCCTACACTGATCCTACTCTTTTGGTTTTAGAGCACCCCCCTCCTTTGCTTGTACAAACGGGATGTGGATGAGAGGGAAGGAGAATGCAGCAAGCAGGATGGACCAACCCCCATCCCCTACACAGCCTTACTGGGCACCATCTGGAGCAGGTCCCTCAAGCAGAACTGATGCCTTTTTCACTTTTATACTTTCCAAACCCTGCCCTGCCTGGTGTGTCACTGTGCAGTTCCTTGCAGCTGCTCACTGCTGCTCTCTCAGGCCAGGCAGTCAGAACAAAGCCTCTCCAGGCCTGCTCTCCAAGGACACCCAGCCTGTCCTAGGCCCAAAATGGGTAAACCAACATCTTGGGAAGGGGGGGTGAGCTTGGGGAAATTACATCATTAACTGAAGCTTTAATTGGAGAATTAACCCTGATATGCAGATGAACCAAACCTATAAAAGTGAAGAACTCGTGACTCGTCATCCATCTCGGGGTCCATCTTGGCAGTGGCCTCTGGCTCCCCAGGGTGTGCCTTTGGAGGCCTTTCAAATAAATATCCACCTTTATTCCTTTATTCCTGTCTAGTCTCTGTTTCTAGGTAGCCTCTCAAGGCAGAATCTCCTGGAAACCCAGAGCCACCAGCAGCCCAAGAAAATCCACCCTGGTTCCAGTGGGGAAGATGCAACCCCAGACATCCCCACCCCTTGCTGCTCTATGCTTCGTCTCTGGTGTGGGTCAATAAGCACA
Organism: Oreocharis arfaki; assembly: GCA_013398015.1. Lineage (NCBI taxonomy): Eukaryota > Metazoa > Chordata > Aves > Passeriformes > Paramythiidae > Oreocharis > Oreocharis arfaki. The sequence goes on along the minus strand of VZRR01005872.1, from coordinate 147,376 downwards.
GATAATTTTTTGTTGTTTTAAAAAATCATCAGCAGTGATTAAGTATGAAAGGACATCGTGGAAAGNGGGGGGTGAGCTTGGGGAAATTACATCATTAACTGAAGCTTTAATTGGAGAATTAACCCTGATATGCAGATGAACCAAACCTATAAAAGTGAAGAACTCGTGACTCGTCATCCATCTCGGGGTCCATCTTGGCAGTGGCCTCTGGCTCCCCAGGGTGTGCCTTTGGAGGCCTTTCAAATAAATATCCACCTTTATTCCTTTATTCCTGTCTAGTCTCTGTTTCTAGGTAGCCTCTCAAGGCAGAATCTCCTGGAAACCCAGAGCCACCAGCAGCCCAAGAAAATCCACCCTGGTTCCAGTGGGGAAGATGCAACCCCAGACATCCCCACCCCTTGCTGCTCTATGCTTCGTCTCTGGTGTGGGTCAATAAGCACAGATAATTTTTTGTTGTTTTAAAAAATCATCAGCAGTGATTAAGTATGAAAGGACATCGTGGAAAGGAAGGACATGGACCTGCTCAAATGAGTCATGGAGATGCTCCCATGGCTGGAGCCCCTCTGCTCTGGAGCCAGGCTGGGAAAGCTGGGGGTGCTCACCTGGAGAAGAGAAGGCTCCAGGGAGAGCTCAGAGCCCCTTGCAGGGCCTAAAGGGGCTCCAGGAGAGGTGGGGAGGGACTTGGGACAAGAGATGGAGTGACAGGACACAAGGAATGGCTTCCCAGTGCCAGAGGACAGGGTTAGATGGAATATTGGGAAGGAATTCTTCCCTGTGAGGGTGGGGAGGCCCTGGCACAGGGTGCCCAGAGAAACTGTGGCTGCCCCTGGATCAGTGGAAGTGTCCAGGGCCAGGCTGGACAGAGATTGGAGCAACCTGGGACAGTGGAAGGTGTCCGTGCCCATGGAAAGATGATCTTTACGGTCCCTTGCAAGCCAAACCAGTCTGTGGTTCCATGGTTCTTAACAGAAGTGAGTTCAGGAGCATGGTGGTGCCAGCAGGACTAAAGCAGCAGCAGCAGCTGCCTCTGATGGGGACAGGGGACATTAAGGATGCCCAGCAGGCAGGGCCAGGGCAGGACCTGCTCCAGCCAGGCCGGGCAGCAGCAGGAGGATACAGGATGGCCTGACTGCACCCCCAGCTCCCTGCCCTGCATTCCAGGGATGTGCAGATCAGCCCCAGAGCCGCTCAGGGCCCACGTGCTCCTTTGTCTGCTGTCCCTGTCCCCTGCCAGAGCTGCCTGAGGGCACAGCTCACAGCCGCTGCTTTGAAGGGCTGCCAGGAAACCCTGCGGCCTCCCCACTCCGCTGCTCCAGCAGTCGTGGGGACACCGGGGGACAGAAGTCACCTTTAATGACCACACGCGAGACAGCTTCACACGGCACGGCTGTGATGCCTCCTCTGCTCAGCCCGATTTCCACACAGTGGGAGCTCGTTCCTCACCTGCCTTCTTCCTCTGCAAGCAGACTCATTTCCCTTACGGGGAGGAGCAAGAGCTGGCAGATATCATTTTTTTCCCCCGTGGGCAGTTGGGATTGTTCCAAGCATATGTCTTTATCTCTCTCATCACGAGCCAGCATGAGTGTCTCTGATTTCTGCTCTCTCCAACTCTCTTCTCCAGCTTCCTCCAGGTATTGGGATTCCCTGCCAGCCTTGGAAGAAAATCCCATATCCCCTGCATCTCCTTTGGGAATGTCTGGAGAGCCGGGATGAAGAGGAGCTCCTGGGGGGAAGTGCTTCTTCCCACACCTGAGGGCTTGGCGACCCCCTGGCTGCTCCTCATCCCACCCTGCACCTGGAACAGTGCTGGAAGTGCCCAGGAGCTGAATTCCTGTCCTGATGGAAGTGCCCAGGAGCTGAATTCCTGTCCTGTTGGAGGATCAAGCTTGCCCTGCACCAATACCTGGCTATGTGACATTCCAACTGCACCCCTCACAAAAATGAGCCTCCATTTTCCATCAAAATTTCAAGGCAGTGTTTTCCCCACTAAAACCACAACTCTTCCCATTCCTTGGATTTCTACATTTTCATATATTTTTCAGTAAAGCCCATTTTGGTAGGACATTTGGGAAAAGACAGGACCTTAAACCAGTCCACCACTGATGATGAACACTTTTGCTACCCCAAGAGTAAAATTTTCAATAATAAAAGAAATTTCTGTGCTTCTCTGCTTCAGTCCTGCCAGCTCCTCTCGTGCTGACACGACCTAGGATTTCTATGGAAAACCAGATCTGCGTGGGTTGATCCCTTAAAAATATTGTTTGTTAAACTTGATAGCATCTACTTTTCTCCTAAAATAATGTCTGCAGCAAAATGCCCCTTCTGGGGTGCAAAGAAACAGCAGCACCAAGTAATTAACTGGGATAGGGGAGGGAAAGCAGGGAATTTTTGTGATGATGCTGCAGAAGTGTTCTCCTATGGGTGAAGGGATCACTACATTTCAGCAGGGAAGTCAAGAATTCCTGCTATTGTGCTCCAGCAAGGCCAGGTTTAATTCCCAGCAGCCAACGGAGACCCTCAAGTGAAAGAAAAATCCCCTGTTTCATGTCCTCACTGTTAAAATTACAGATACAGGAGTGATCCTGGGTATCCAAAAGCCAAGGAAAATAGTGTGAGAGATAAAAATAATCTACCTGGCTGAAATCCAGGGTACCTGAGGCAATCCTTGTGGGATGGAGCAGTTTATCCTGATGGAGAGGGGGAGGCTGGACAAGGAAGAAGAGGGTGAATGGTTTTATGGGCTTTGATACTTAATGGTCCAACTGGAAATGACACGAAAGTCCCTGATTTTCAAGGTGACTGATTTGAGCTGTCTCAGACCCTCTGTTATCACCAGCCACTCCTGAAATCCTCCCAATCTGTCCCTGGAGACCTCCCGAGCCAGGAGGCAGCAGGACTCCAGGGCTGGCCCCGATCCAAACTCTGCAGGCAAAGGCTGATCTTGGCAAAGTATCTGCTCTGCAGTTTGAAATCCAAGAGCTCCTTCATGCTTCCTGAGCTAAGATCAGAAACAGTCTCATTTGATAGCTTCTTTTGCAGCTTTTGGGAATCTGAGGTTTTGTTTCCTAATAAGTTCCTTCTTTCTCTTTTACTGGGAGAAGGTCTACTTATTACTCGTCATGAAACCAAAGGCATGAGCAAAACCTGTTCTTCCCTGCTGGGAGGACAAAGCAGATTCCCACTCTGCTTTACCACAGCAGACGGACTCCGGGGATAAGTGAGATCCTGGATCACCCTTTCTGCAGGAACATTCTCCATGAGGAGGGTACCCCGATCCTCCTCTGTACCCAGAGGCATTCAGGCCTCAAATCCTTGGGTTCTCCAGCACCCTTGGGTGAGGCACAGGGGATCCTGGGCTCAAAGAGCTCAGCCCAGAGACCAAAAAACCCCCAAAGCGGTGGGATGGAAATCACTGGAAAGGCCCTCGGGCTCCTCCAGTGCTAATTGCCAGCAGTCCAATTACATCCATGGCTCTGATAGATTTAATTGCTGAGTTGCTGAAGAGACAAGTGACTTATTATAGATCATTGTTTACAGCAAATTAGTTCAGAAGTTCCCATCATTCTGCCTGTCATGCTCAGGGGCAAACTCGCCCCGCTCTGCTGCCGAGCCAAGGGCTTCCCTGGCTTTGGAACACTCAGACGTGAGGAACAGCTGAGCAAAGACACAGCCAGGGCACAGCACAAGCCTGGCTGGGCAGCAGGAGAAAGCTCTGAGATGAAAGGGGCCAGAGAGAGAGAGAAACCAACAGCTCAGAGGGGAAAAAATGCCCAAGGAAAGGAGCTACAGAGGTCCTGGAAGAGCAGGTGGGAGAGGAGGACACAGGAACTCCTCAAGCACAGCTCAGACAGGGAATGAGGGAGGTGCTAGGGTGGTGGGTGGAGGGTGAATGGGTGTGTGGGAGTCCCAGGTGAGGGCAATTTATCCCTGACAGCTTTGGAGAGGGGAACTTTGCTCCCTGAGGGGTCTCCACAGCAGTGTCAGAGGGGAAAGATCTCTAAAGGTGTGGTGTCTGAGAGCAAATGAAAGAAATGTGGAGGGAACATCAGCAGGCCAGGAATGGGGCTGGGCTGAGAAGGTAGTCAGGAGAATTTTGCATTTTTCTTGGAAAACAGGGTTCTCCCCAGCCTGGGGACACCAGGGTTGAATATGGATGTGGTTCCTATTGTGCATGGATAACATGGAACACCAGGACAGCATTATCCGGACTGTTACCTGGAGATAAAAGGAATTAAAGCAGGGGAGCACAAGAAGCTTAAAACCAGGCCTGCCCTTGACTTGCACAATATATTTCAACAGCCCCATAAAAAGATCAGGGAATTCAGTCAAGCATGAATAGTTACAAGCATAAAAGAATGGTGGTATTATATTTATTATTAAAGCCCTTTGAAAGCCCCCTTATTGCAGATGGATTCGGAGCCTCTGGGGAAAGTCAGGGACAGGATATTTAGCAAAAATGTTATTAAAAATAGAAATTGTTTCCTATGACTTAACCTCGCTGCCTAGGGGGAAATCACTTAGGTGGTGCTGGAGAAGAGCATGCGGTTACTGGGCTGGGGTTGTTATGGAAAACTGTGCACAAGGGCTCTGGAATAGCAGCCAAGGTCCTGCTGCCAGGGAAGCTGATTTACCTGGGCCTCCCAGCCACTGCCTGCACCCTCAGCAGGGGCAGGAGGGCTTTTCCTTGGACCAGCCTGTGCTTCCTGCTGCAGCTCCGAGCTCCAGGATCCACACCGGGCGGTGAATGAGCACAGGGAATGTGGAAGGGTGGAAGTGTTCCAGCCCAGGCTGAACGGGGCTTGGAGCAACCTGGCCTAGTGGATGGTGTGTCCCTGCCCATGGCAGGGAGTGGAATGAGGTGACATTAGAGTCCCCTTCCACCCCAAACCAACCAAGGATTCTGTGACATTATCCTGTGAATGGAATTCATGGCATCAGCACCCAGCAATTTATCAATTTCTCAATTTATCACCATCCTGTATCAATTTATCACCATTCTGCAGGTCCCAGATGCCCCTGGTTCCCACTCCTTAGCCTGGGGGGATTTGGGACTGGTGGCCAAAAGGCAGCCCGTGGGATGCCACCACGGTTTGCTTGGAGCTGTAGATCCAGCCTGGATAAACAGCAAGCCTTTTTCCCAAGCGAGGCTGTTCAGCACCTGCAAAAAGGTTCGGTGATGACAAATTGGTGTTTTCTCTCAGGAAAGCTGCTCTGCCCCACAGCCAAAGGCTGCTTATCAAAGCAGCACCAGGTGTGATCCCCCCCTGCAAAGCTGGCCTGGAGCTCTTTGAGAAATGCGGCTCCAGAGGCCACGGAAATGCCAGGGGAGCGCTGAGCTGATCCGATTGTGTCCTGCCTTCCTCCTGGGATACATCTCCGGCAAGATGGGCAGATATCAAACATTCATCACAGGCACTTGTCCCTTTAACAGCTGACATTGGTGCAGCAAAACAGTTTTTGATCACTTGAGCGTAATGTCACTGCAATCATTGCCTGGAATGTAATTCTGCCTTTAAAAAAAACAGGGAAGGAGGATGAAAAATGGGACTCAAAGGTCTCCGTGCTTCAGAAAAGCTGGCTCTGAAGTTTGGCTGCAAGCATCAGATCTCAGCAAATTCTGTAAACTCCCCCCCCACCCCCTGCCTTTATTTGGACATTTTCCTCTTTCTTAATGATATTCCATCAATTACACAACTACATGGATCCCCAGGATCAGCACTGGGGAGTTCAGCTTCATTATCAGTGCAGTTATTGTCCTTTGGAGATGGAGCTAACAGCCATTTGTCTTCTTCAATTCAATTAACAGCAGCCCTCTCTGGACACCATGTCGGTGGCACTCGGTGACACTCTGGGACATCCCCTCCTCCACCAGGACGTGACCCCCATCTCCTCAGACGAGCTCTGGCTCCTCTCTTGCCAGCTCCCTGCTGTACATTTTAGCAGCACGTCAGGAAATGGCACAGTAAATTACCCAGGAATTAAACCAGGCAGGGTGAGAGCCAAGAAAAATCCATTTATCGATGGCCATTCCCACTCTGAAGTGCTTGAGGAGGTTGACAAGACAGGAACATATCTTCTCTGACCAGCCAAGAAGACTCTTCCCAAGAAGGACAAGGTCACATCTTCCTGCAAAAGATGAAGGTCGAGGACAGACTGAGGGAAGAGTTTCAACTTTTTCAAAGAGAACAGAGCTGCTCCAGAACATCAGCTGTGACTTTTTAGCACAACTATGGATCATGGAGCCCGAATTCTCCCTTATATCTGGCCTCTACTCTATGAACACTCCTGTTGCTAAGCTCAAGGATCCTCAAGCACATCCCTCCAGGACATTCCAGCATGGGAATAATCCCCTCACATCTGCAGAGATGTGGTGCTTGGGGGTGTGGGTTAGTGCTGGCCTTGGGTTAATAGATGGGCTCCATGACCTTGGAGGGCTTTTCCAGCAATAATGATTCCATGTAGCTCTCCAGCAGTGCTCCACGGAGAGCAGAGGGTGGAGGGCAGCCCACTGCCATAAACAAGCCCCTCTCTGATCCTGGCATGTGGCAATTTTCATGGAAAGCATTAATTGCTGGCAAATCTCTCTGGTAGCAATCGGACCTGACAGATGCCTTTTTAGGACAGCTCCACACTGAGGAGGGATTGGCTGATAATTCATGAATACAAAGAGCACCCGGATCACTGGGAGTGGGCAAGAAACTGGGGGAGTCTCCTGACCAGCCAGAGCCTGCAGACTTTCTGGGAGAAGAGCTACCAGTGCAGGCAGAAAAGTTGGCTGTGAGCTGAGGAACCATGTCCTTGTGGGACTGAGTCTTTCCTTGGAAGTCTGTCCATGCCTCCAGGAGGTGACCACCCGGCTGCTCTGGCTGAAGCCCCCTATTGATGACACCAGCACCCCGTAGTCAGCCTCCCTAAGGTCTGTTCCTGAAAGAGTCCAGTGAAATCCAGTGTTTGGTTTGCCCACGTGTCCTTCTGCTTTAATGACAGCAAAATCCATCCCTGTGCCCCTGGCGCAGACCCAGCCCCGCGCTGCTCCCACTGTGAGGAGCAGTGATGGGATCGCTGGGACGTAACAAGATTTATCACCTGCTCCTGGAGAGCGATTGCCTGCTCGGTGTCCTCAGTAAATAATGTTCTGCTGGCATCATCTGGGACATCATTAACCCAGGAGACAGCGGCACCGTTTAACCTCCCGCGGGCTCGCGCTTCTCCCGCAGCTGCCCGACGTGTCTGGGTACTCAGCGAGTCCTTCCAGGGACAAGGTGAGGCTGGGCTGCCAAAATCCACGTGGGGGAAGGAGGAACACAGTTTGGCACCACGCAGAAGGCGATGCCATGCTGAGGAGAACCTCTGAGCAGCTCACGGAATCACAGTCACAGAATCACAGAATCACAGAAGTAACTAGGTTGGGAAAAACCTTTGAGATCATCAAGTCCAACCTATGACCCAACACCTCCTCACCAGCTAAACCACGGCACTGAGTGCCATGTCCAGTCTATTTTTAAACACGTCCAGGGACGGTGACTCCACCACCTCCCCAGGCAGACGACTCCAGTCCCCAGTCACTCTTTCAGCACAGAAAATTTTCCTCATGTCCAACCTAAACTTCCCTTGGCGCAGCCTGAGACTGTGTCCTCTTGTCCTGTCAGTGGTTGCCTGGGAGAAGAATCTGACCCCTATTTGACTGCACCCTCCTTTCAGGGAATTGTAGAGAGTGATGAGGTCTCCCCTCAGCTTCCTCTTCTCCAGGCTAAACAACCCCAGCTCCCTCAGCTGCTCCTCACAGGACTTGTGTTCCAGGCCCTTCACCGGCCCTGTTGCCCCTCTCTGGATGCATCTCAACGCCCTTCCTGAACTGGGGGGCCCAGAACTGGACATAGCACTTGAGGTGTGGCCTCACCAGTGCCGAGCACAGGGGAAGAATCCCTGCCCTGGTCCTGCTGGCCACACCATTCCTGATCCAGGCCAGGTGCCATTGGCCTTCTTGGCCACGTGGACACACTGCTGGCTCATGTCCAGCCTGCTGTCCATCAGTGCCCCCAGGTCCCTTTCTCCCTGGGCACTGTCCAACCACTCTGTCCCCAGCCTGTAGCGCTGCAGGGGCTTGCGGGGGGTTGTTCAGCTCCACCTGAACAGCCTTTGGAAGAAACCCACAGTTACTTGGGGCTGGTTGTTCATTCTGGCACCAGCAAAGGTGACAAGTCACAGGTTCCAGCTGCTGGGCAAATCAGGCCATTTTCCAACTCTCATCCATAGCCACGGCCGCTCACAGGGTTGGAGACAAGCAGAGCTCTTCCCATGGGTGGTCTCCTCCACTCCCAACCCACCAGCACAACCCACCTCAGTGACTTCCTTCGGGCAGGGCCCATGCCAAGGGATCAGGACTCGGACTTGCCTGGTCCTGCCTCCTCACTCTGCTTAATAACTCCTGACTGCTCCTTCACTGTGTCTGTGCCTGAGACGTTGGATTTATTAATGCATTTTTAATTAGCAAACTCATTCTCCAGGGGAAGGTGTCTTGCATCTTAATGACCTTTGCTTTGAACCTTTGCCAGAAGAGAGTTTTATACCACAAACCTCAAGCTGCAACCAAGTTTCCTGACCCTCAGCTCACACGCTGAGCAGCCAGGGGAGGAATTTGCTCTGCGGATGCAGTCCCAAGTTAGTCCAAGCTGGTGGGAAGTTCCAACACTCAAGGCCCAGAGAACCCACAAAGCCTGTGCACAGTTAGAGAAGTGGGGCAGGAAAGGCTTGTTGGAGCTCAGCAATGGAGTTTGAGTGGTCCCAGGAGGTGGGGAGAGGTCTGAGCACATGTCCTAAGTGTGTGGGGACAGCCAGGAGCCAGCTTGACTGCTCTCCCCAGACCTCTGCTTCTCAGGGACACGGTTACTGTTCCTTGGAGCCTTGTTCAGGCCAGTTCATGACCCAGTTACTCACAGAGTTTGCCTCTTTGCAAGCCCCACCTTCCCAAACCAGCTCCTAGCATTAGGGGCCAGCAGAAAGACCTGGTTTTTCCTAGGAGTTTGTGACATTTTAATCAACTCTTCTGGATAGAATTACACATTTAAATGCTGTGCTGTTCCCTTCAGATCTCCCCAGGCATTTCATGGTTCCAACATGGCCTCGGTGTTCTCTGTACTCCTCCAGTCTCAGATTTCCTTTCAAACCAGCCGTGACAATTGAGATGTTCCAAGTTATCAGTGCTGCAGGATCCCACCGTCCCCAGCCCCGGCTCAGAATCCATTTCCCACCTCTGGGAGGAGCAGGAGTTGAACCCATTTCCTCCTCTCCTGCGCTTTGGGAAGGGTGGGGGAACTGCTGACAGCTTGGTAGTTTATTTCCACACAGCTCCATGGACGCAGACCTTCCAAAGGCGTTCCACAGCGCCAGCTGTTCCTGGGTTTTCTGGCTGCTCTGTCACACAAGCTGTTAGTGATGCCATTTGTCTCCATCCTCCTCTGAAAGCACATCCCAGCGGCACACGAGTCCCAACAGCAGCTCCTTCCCTGCCCTCTCCCACGCTGGAAGGGAATGACACGGTCTCCAGAGGAGCAGGACCTGGCATGGAAATCCCTTCCTGGCGGAGAGCAGCAGATGCGGAGCATTCCTGCAGCTACTGCATTTGCAGGAGGTATTTAAGCTCTGTTGAGTGTCCCGATGAACATCCCACCCTCAGCTCCTCTGGATCGCTGCGTGGAGGCAGCGACCTGGGCGTGGCTTGTTCCCGCAGCAGGACATGCATTAATCCTTTCTAACTTCCCCACCCACCCACGTCCCCATCCCTCTTCTCTGGGCAGCAGCAAATGTGAGCTCACCTGGCTCCATGTGCTCCCCTTGCCATTTCCCAGCTCCCGGTTCCCCTGCCAGCCTCCCTGTTTGTCAGCAACTCCTCCTCGTGCTGCTGGGATTGTTTCACTGCCTTAAGCTGGGCTTTAAGGACTTGGGAAGCAGCTTAGGCACTGTTGCACGACTCGATCCTCCCCCTCAGTGCTCCCCTCGGAGGGGAAGCTTGAGCCTGGCCCTGACCTCTAGCAAGGTCCTTCACTGGGTCCTGCAGCCCTGCAGGTCCTCCGAGGCAAAGAGCACAGAGTTAGGGCCAGGGAGTGGCTGGAGCTGTGTCAGGGGGGTTTAGGTTGGATATCAGGGAAAGGTTCTTCCCCCAGAGGGTGCTGGGCACTGCCCAGGCTCCCCAGGGAATGGGCACGGCCCCAAGGCTGCCAGAGCTCCAGGAGCATTTGGACAGCGCTGCCAGGGATGCCCAGGGTGGGATTGTTGGGGTGTCTGTGCAGGGCCAGGAGCTGGACTTAATGATCCTGTGGGTCCCTCCCAGCCCAGGAGATTCTGTGATTCTATGGAAGAAAGTTGGTTTCAGAAGCCTTTTCCCTCCCTTCTTCCTCCAGGCAAGCTCAATTGGCACAGCTCAGTTTCCTGGGATTTCCCAATCCCCTCTGCCTTGTCCTCTGCAGCATCCCTGGAAGTGGCACCAGGTGCAGGCACCCTGCAGAGCCCAGCCAGAGGCCACAGCCCCAGCCTCAGGACAGGGCCCAGAGACACTTTCCATCTCCCTGTCCAGCCTGGGCAGCACGTACTGCAGAGGCAGCATCCCCAGGCCTCCAAGAAGCAGCCATTTATTATGCCCCTTCTGTCTTAGCACAGTCCCTGCTCCCCTGCATCCCCAGGTGCCAATATCCCGTGGTTTTTCTGATCCAATTTATCACCGGGCTGTTTCCCCCAGTCAGCAGATGCCCTGTGCTCAGGTTCCTGACGGATCGATTGATGCTGAGGCTTCCGAGGTGCCACTTGCCAGGCCCCTGAGTTCCAATTCCCCTCCTGTCTCAGCAAGATGTGGGAAGGGAAAGGCAAAGCCCAGAGGGACAGCAAGGGACAGGGGCAGCTGAGCCCTGCAAGAGCTGCTGGGCTGGGAGAAGGGCTGGAAGGGGTGTTGGGACAGCATTCCTGAGCTCTGCACTCCTTAGGAGCCGCTCAGTTTGGCACCACAGCACCTGCCCTCCTGCTCTGCCCACTTGTTGGGATGGAGTGGATTCCCATTTCAAGCTGGGGCAGGACCTCTGCCCCTGCACCCCACAGCTCCCCCAGCAAGTCCCACTCCAGCCTGGCAGTGATTCCAGCCTCAGCGCTGTGTCCCCACACCACATGCCGTGGGAAATGCAGGAGGTGGAGTCAAGGCCTTCCTGCTTCTCCATGCCAAGGGGGAGGCTCAGGGTGAAGCATTTCAGTGAGATGAAAGCTCATCTTTGCTGCACCCTTACTCCACTCTGGAAAGGGAAAGGTGCCCAGTGAGCCCAGGCTCCCCACCAGTGACTGCCTGGAGGACCTGATGGGGGTTACTGGCATTGAACCACCTCAACGAGTGACAAGGACAATTGGCACTTTTCCCTCTTCTCTTTGGAGAGGACACAGCGTGGTGGCAGGCATTCCTGAGGAGGAAAATACCTGGGGTCACAACCCAGCAGTTTCCACACTTGGGGTCCTTAATGGATTTCTTCCCATCCCGGTCATCCCCTTGCACACGCAGCCGGTCCAAGCTCTGTTTTCTCAACCTGCAAGAGCCTTCACTGAATCCTCAATTAGGCACAAAACCTCTTAAGAAGTGAGGCAAAGCTCCCAGAAGTGGTTTTATGGCTTCCAAGACACAAAGCTCTCCTCCTCCAAAGCACTCTCCTGACAAACACTCCTTCCCCAGCTTTCCAAGAGCGTTTTCAAATCAAAGCTGCAGCTGTGAGAGGTGACTTGGACATGACTGGCCTCCTGCCCCACTTTGGTGCTCTGCTTGGAGAAGACCTTCAAGGGAAGTAAAAGGAAGTTTCTATTTGTGTTCCCTCTCCCATAATGAAAATCTCCCAGCTTTTGGGGAGGTGGATGTGTGGAGGGTCAGGATACCTCAGGGGTGGGAGAGATTTCCTCATCCTTGTCGAGGAGGAGGAAAGAGCCAGTATTAGCAAGGTCTCCCATCTTAGTCTCTTGTTTAAGGACAAAACACTCACCTCCAAACAAGAGTAGCACCGGGGAAGAGTCAGGAAGGAGACAAAAGTTAAGCTTTGTCATTGGGAAGATTGGGACAGACCTCATCAGCCTCGCGCCAGAACCGCCGCCTCTCAGCAAAACGCGGGGAGATAAAGAGTGTTAGTTATGCACTGTCATGGTGCATTAAATAAAGGTGGCTGCCCCCAAGCCCTCGTTCTTCGAGCCCTTCACCCCGCTCCCCTTGGGAACATCATTAGAATGGCACAGCAGCCTCGGCCCCCCAGGGTCAGGGAACCCAGAGTTGTGAGCTCAGCAGAGTCCGAGCGGCTCAGTGGAGATGCAGCGGAGTGACAGGTGAGGTCCCTGCCCTTTGCATTAGCTTGATTTTAATTTGGAGCCGCGCTGTTCATTACTTCCATCACACCCAGGCTCTGCTGGCTGGCTCGGAGCCTTGGAGTGCTGCTGGCTTGGGTCTGGTGCTCCATCCCTGGGGTCCCAGCTCCGGGAGTGTCACAGCCCTGACACCCAGGCACTGCCTTTTGCCTGTGCAAATCCCGGGGATATGCTGGGACACGGCTCCTCCACCACAGCTGACCACGCTTGTGCTGGTGGGGCTGCACACACTCGGGGATGTTCCACCCATTCCCGTTCCCTGGCACGGAAATGCTTTAATTCCCTGAAGGACGGAGCCAGTGGGATGTGGACAATGAGTTTGCCACCAGAGAAGTTTCCAGGAGTCAGTTCAGCTTCTGGGAGTTTATAGAACTCCCAGAAGAAACTAGCAGTAGAACCTAGAAGTAGAACCTTACAGAACCTGTAAGCAGTCCAAGGGCAGAAGTTTCATGTCCTGGAAAGCAGCCTCTGGCTACAGGAATGAGCTAGAGAAGCTGGAGTATCCCTGGCTGGCCTGGAGTCCCTGGGCTCAGAGCTATTCCAATGGCTTATCTGCCCAGCTTCCCAAAGTGACTGGAAAACCTCAGAGGAACCACTTGGATCAGGAGCAATGTGTTCTCTTCCACCCAGAGCAGCTGTGGCTGCCCCCTCCCTGGAAGTGGCCAAGGCCAGGTTGGACGAGGCTTGGAACAGCCTGGAAGGTGTCCCTGCCTGTGGCAGGTGGGTAGAACAAGACTGTCCCTTCCAACCTGAACCATTCCATGATTTTATGATGCTCAGGCCCTGTCACAAAGTTGGGGCTCTCTTCCCAACATTCCCCATCCAAGAGATACTGGGAGAGAGCTGGAAATTGAGGTATTTTTCAGCAGTTTCTGCCCATGCATTTAAGCAGCTGTTCCCATCTTTCCCTAGTCCTTTTCCCAGGAGGAAAGCCTGGGCAGGCAGTCCCTGGGCTGCTCGGCACCACAAAGGGATCACTGCAGTGGGGCAAGCCAAACCAGGAGCCTCCCCCTGGAGGTGCAGCACGGGCTGAGGCTCTGCTTAGCCAAGGGGTCATTTTCCAGTGGGCCAGTGCTGGAGCTGGAAATTCCCTTCCGAAAGGGAATTGAGAAGCCCTGCCTCGAGCTGGGGAGCTGCTGGAGAGAACAAACACACAGCACTGCACAAATCAGGGGGAAACTGGTAACAGATTTGGACCTTGGCTTCCAGACAGGTTGATGTAAGAAAGATTTTCTGCTCTCCCTCAATACAAAGCAGGAAGTTTTGAAGTCTAATCTTTCCTTGGGAGAAAAAAAAACCTGGTAGTCTGCAGCTCCTGCCACTTCTAGTCCATATATTTTCAAGGATCCTTGAGCAGAGACAGAGCAATTTGCTGGGATGAACATTCACGGAACCAAAGGATCAGACACATCATCATGCCCTCCACATCAGCCAAAGGCCACTGCCTTGGATTCCCACTCCTGTGGGGAGCCAGGAAGGCACACGGATTGCAAGTTGATGGAGTCAGGGCAAAGCAGCAGCCAGGGGAGAGCAAAGCAGGGAGCAAGGAGAGCTTGGACAGGGATCTTTGACAGCTGCGAGCGTGGCTCAGGCACTAAAGATACACACAAGCCGTGCATGGAGAGCTTATCCCAGGAAAGCCCTGCTCTCACTGCAGCGGTGCTGGAAGAGCTGAGCTGCCCATCACACTCAGCACTTCCCTTTCATGGGAACGGGATGTGGGCTGGTCGCACTGGACACCTGGCTGAGGCACCCAGAGGGGCGTGGAGCAGTGCTGCAGCCCTTGGAGCAGAATTTTCCCCCAGCGCTGAGAAGAGACCAGAGCTGAAGCCCTAAACCCACTGGAGGAGAGAAGAAAGGCTCCTCATTGTAAGTGGGTCTCTGCTCTCGATCAGCTCTGGAGAAATCCGGCTTTTCATCAGGACAGAAACTGAGAAGAGCCTTTGAGGAGCCCTACCAAAATCTTTGGGCCAGCCTGGAGTCCTGCCAAAATGATTAAAACGTAAAATTAGAGCCCAGATGAAGCCCCAGATGCTTGTGCCTCGTGCCGGTGCAGCCATAGGGACATCGAGACTCAAGTGGTGGCTCGAGGCTCATGCTGCAGCTTCACTCATGGTTTTGCTGTGGAGCAGGAGCATTGGTCCCAGTGGGGCAGCCCTGCTGGGATGTGCAGATGTCCCAGGCAAGCCTGGACAGCCTGGTGCTGCAGGGGGATGGGCAGCGAGGACAGTCCTTGAAGCTCCATGGAGAGGAGGCTCAGGGAGCTGTTCCGAGCAGAGCCAAACTGGGAATTTGGAGATCAATGGTTCTGTCTGCCGAGAGCAGGCGTGAAAAACAACCTGCTTTAATAAAACTTGAAGGAACTTTTGGGGAGAAATCAGTTATACTGGAGCAGTTGACAATTAAAGAGCATTCTCCAGCAACTATTTTTCACCCAAATTACTTTTCAGACCCTCCACTCAGGCACGTAAGATGTATGTTCATCAGTAAAGTAAACACACAGACTCCTTCCCCGTCCCACCAACACTGCGGTTTCTGGACAGACCCCTCAGCCAGGGGAGTGGGAAGCACTGCAGCAGCTCCTGAAATCCCCCAGATAACAAGGAAAATCCTCGCAGCCGGTGTTAACAGGATTGCAGTTGTTTGGTTTAATATGAATGTATTTATGTATTGTTAGTGCAATTTGGCGGAGCTGTTTCCTTGCTTGCAAAAGTCTGGATTTAGCAAATATTGGCTGGTTAACTATGTTGTTCCTTAGCAACCCTAATTGGATTTCAAACGGGAGATTTTGTTTTGGAAATATTACCTGTATCACTTAGCACTGTGAAATAAGTCCCTGCCTTCCTCGTGCAGATAAACCCAATCAGCACTCCCCAATCCACTGGGCCTCCAGCTTGTTTACCCTCTCCTCTGGCAGGACCTGACAGATTCCCTCCTCCCCCAGCCAGGACCTGCAATCTTTTACCAGCACTTGGAATTCTAAGACCAGCACGAGCTGCTGCTGCAGCCCCATGGTGACACCATCCCCCAGCACGGTGGCAGTGACAGAATCACGGAATCCTTTAGGCTGGGAAAAGCCCTTTAAGGTTGCTGAGTCAAATTTATCCCCCAGAGCTGCCAAAGCCACCATTAAACCATATCCCCAAGTGCCACACAACTTTTAAACCCCTCCAGGGATGGGGACTCCACTGCTGCCTCTGGCAGCTGTGCCAGGGCTGGACAATGGGGAAGAAATTTTCCCAACATCCAACCTAAACCTCCCCTTTAGGCACAGCTTGAGGCTGTTTCCTCTTGTCCTTTGGCTTGTCCCAGCTCAGCTGCTGGGCACATATGTAGGAAGAGAGCCCAGCTGAGCACACCGGTGCCAAGCTGCCTCCCATCATCCCAAAGCTTCTGCTGCTGAAGCACCAACATACCCCACGGACCTTTCAGGGACGTGGAAAGTGAGGTGGAGTTTCTTTTCTCCAGGGCCTCTCTCCTTGCACCATGTCCCACTGGAGTCAGGAAAGACAGTGGGATGCCCAAAGGCTCAGCTCCAAGCCTCCAAGCAGACGGGGACCAGCCCCGTGAGAAGCGCAAAGTGACAACTCCAGCAGAGTTTTCCGTGTGTGCGGAGCGTTTTTTCTGGAAAGCAGCTGCCGTTGTGCCATTTAGTGATGGTGAAGGGGTAAGCCAAGCATTCAGCCAATTACAGCCTCCAAATCATGGCACAGCCATGGGCCAGTGGCTGCGAGGAGAGCCGGGAATGAGCACTGATCGGAGCCCGGGGCCATGCTGGCCCTGCTGCTGCCACTCCATAGCATGGAGCGCTCCTGGTTCTCCCACAGCCCTGCAAGCCACAGAACTCCAAAAGGTTGGTAAAGAGCACAGAAGGGAGCTAAGTCTGTCGGGATTGGGGATTTGGGGCTGTGCTGCACCAGGCTTCCTCTGCAGGAAGGGTTCCTTGGCTCCTTCTCAAGCCCCTCATCTCCGCAGAGATGTGGCGGCATGGAAGCTGAACAATTAAAGAGCTGCAGCACGGAGCGAGGAGAGGCAACTCCAGCGAAGTGGCAGCCTGCAAAGCAGGCTCTTTATGCTCTGAAGATGGTAATCTGCATTTTCAGGAGGAATGAAGCAGCATTTTCCCTCAGGGCTTCAGAGTATGGAAGTATGAGAAGAAGTATGGTTCTGAGCTGCTCACAAGAGGATGAGGCCAGTCCCCCCGTGGCAGAGCACTGGCACAGCTGGGCCATGCAAATACAGGTGCTCAGGGACAGGCACCTCCTTCCTTCCTTCCTTCCTCCAAACCTTTAAAGGGATGCTGGACCCACACACAAACTTCCAAACGTGCCCAGACTCAGTTGTAAGCACATGGGTTTGGCCCTAACCCCAAATGGATTTTCCCAATAGGGAAAAGCTTCTGGGAGACTCATGGAGCAAACTCTGCACCAGCTCACCAAATGTCATCTGAGCCAGATGAGTTTATTCTTAATGAAAGAGAGTTCCTCATATTTCTGGAAAATTTAGGAATAAAGGAGTAGGGGTCTCATTTAATAGGAAATTCCATGGAATCATTAGAGTATGGAATGATTTGAGTTGGAATGGAACTTAAAGCTCATCTCATTCCACCCCCTGCTATGGGCAGGGACACCTTCCACTATCCCAGGTTGCCCCAAGCCCCGTCCAACCTGGCCTTGGATACCTTTCCCTTCCAGTTTCTTCTGTTTCTCATGAACAAATATATTCCGTCCTGCTGAGAGGGGCCAAAAAAGCCAGACAATCATTAAGCTTGGAAAAGACCTCCACGACCACGAAATCCAGCCATTCCCCCAGTGCCGCCAAGGCCACCACTGACCCACATCCCCAAGTGCCACATCCACGCTGCTTTGAAACCCCTCCCTCCAGGGACAGGGACTCCACCACTGCCCTGGGCAGCCCTTTCCAGTGCCTGACTACCCTTTCCACGAAGGAATTTTTCCTAATATCCAATCCAGTTTATTTCCACAATGGTTTGGAGGTTTCCAGTCTGACGCTAGCCCTAGTTTAGGTTGGCAGATCGAGCCTGGGAAATGAGATACAGATTTTCTGGACTCTGTCCCAAAAGAGTTTTCATTTCACCTCATGGTAGCTCTACACACCCTTGAGACGAATCCAGGAGATGACAGCACCTTCCTGGTTTTGCTTGGGGTACTCCTCCACAGCAAAAAGGGCTTCTCTAAGAGTTTGGGTGCGAAACTCAAAAGCAGGAGAAGATGAACGAAAGGAGAAAGAAAATCATCTCCACCAAGCCCTCTCATTATGACCCAGGCCAGGAAAATGCCATGGATACTTTCCTGGTGTTGGAAGCCAGTCTGGTGGTGACTGTGCTGCACTGAGCAGTGGTTTCCTTCACGTGGAACCAGCCCATGTGTTCAGAGGGGAAACAGGCAGGGAAAGGCAGTGTTATCCTGATGAAAATTTAAATGAAAGTAGATTTATTTTGTCTTTGCTCCAGATCTCAGGGGATGGTGTTGACTTACATGTTGGAAAAGCAATCCCTGCAAACAGCAGCTCGGAATTGTTGTATTAAACCTGCCACCTCCCGCCAAAGCCCTCGAGCAAACAAAAACCTGGTGGAAGCTGCTGATTTCTTCTCGGCTCAACCCCCAGCCTGTTTGTCATGTTCCAGATGCATTTTACAGCGGTTGAGAGGGTTGGTGGGGTTTTTTTGTGGTTTTGGGTTTGTTTTTTTTTTTTGTTATTGTTGCTGGCTGATTTTAGCAAACCAAATGTTGAAGAAGAGCAGCTCAGCAAGTGAAAACATTTCTCTGATAGAACTCGGGGTTGAAATGAAAATTGTCATTTCAAGCAGGATTAAGCTACAATTATCCAGCATCTCTTTTAACTGAGAATTAAAGAGTGCTGAATAGAAATGTTGTTGTGTTCTGTTTGAACACCCACAGCCCGGAGAACATCCTTTGTCTCGAGACTCAGTAGTTTTCCCTTTTATTATTACCTGCAAACCTCTGCTTGGTTACAGCGGAGGCTTTGCGCGGGGTGATATCTGCCAGTCGATCTTCCTCTGCAAAGCTCAGCCTACCTAGACAGGGACTATTTTAAGCTCTTCAAATTATATGAGAAATCAAATGTGAAGAGAAGAAGTGAGGCTCTGTGCTGCCTTTACAGCCCCTGAAATCAGCATTCAGCTCAGCTCCCAAATGACCCTGATCGGCAACAATTCCGCATATTCCCACAATTAAACAACATTTGAACTCGTGTTAATGGCAGCAGAACAATTATCTGAACAGCCATCCACGGGGTAAGCAGGCTGCATCAGCAAGAGTCAAGCCTGGTGCAAATAAAGGCTTAGCCTTGCAGAGGAGAGCCAGGGAAATCTTCAATGAGAGGAATAAAGATTCTTTACTTTACTCCATAAAATCGGCGTGTGAACAATATATTGAATGTCAGGAGCAAGTGTCTGCTGAAATTTGGTCGCTTAATTGTAAACCTTGCTGACTATTTCCACTTAAAAACCAAATCTTTAGTGTTCTGAAACTGCAGAGAGGCATTTGCCCGGTCCTGGCATCAGAAATATTCTTACAGTGTTGGAGCTTTGTGTGGGAAATGCAGAAGCAGCACAACAGAGTTTAACAAGGTGGGAGTTTAACGGAGGCTTTAAGGGTCTGAATTTATTCTTCATGAAAGAGAGTTCCTCATATTTTGGGAAAATTTAGGAATAAAGGAGTAGGGGTCTCATTTAATAGGGAATTCCATAGAATCAGTAGAGTATGGAATGATTTGGGTGGCAATGGAACTTATAGCCCATCCAGTCCCACCCCCTGCCATGGGCAGGGACTCCTTCCCCTATCCCAGGTTGCTCCAAGCCCCATCCAACCTGGCCTTGGACACCTTTCCCTCCCAGTTTCTTCTGTTTATCATGAACAGATATATTCCATCCTGCTGAAAGGGGCTAAAAAAGCACTTTTCATCAGATCTGCTGCATTAGGAAATCTCCAGAGAAGCTCTGGCTGCCCCTTGCTCCCTGGAAGTGCCCAAGGTCAGGTTGGATGGGGCTTGGAGCAACCTGGGATAGTGGAAGCTGTCCCTGCCCATGGCAGGGGGTGGGACTGGATGATCTTTAAGATCCCTTTAAACCCAATTCTATGGTTCTATAAAAGTTGTGCTGGTGGAGAGACTCTGCAGCTCCTTCTGGACGTGCGAGCCCCAGTGGCTCTGGGACGATCTGGTGTTGTGCTCGCACAGTGCCACGTACCCGGCCGGGCTCTGCCTCTGGCCTCATCCAGAGGGGCTTTTCCTCCTACATTTCTCCCCTTTTCTCCTAATAAAGCTGCTTGCTCATTCCCAGCTGAAAGAAGACATAATAAAAATGATGGCAGGAAATTGCAGGCGAGCTGGGGTTAAGAGAGACAATAACAAAACTGCTTTTGCAGGGTAATCTCCGAGCCTTTGGTAGCTCATGCTAAAGAGGGCTTTGAAATCAGCAAGAGAATTAAAAATATTGAGATCAGCTGAAACACTCCTATCCTTTGCACATCAAAGAGGATACCCACAGGGACAGATTTGCTGCCATGGAATAATTTCCACCACTTTTTACAAGAAAAATGAGAGCATTTGGTGCTTCTCCCCCCTTCCTTTAGCACGAACCCACTGTACAGGGGGAAATTACCTTTCTGTGCTCTCTGAAACAATCTCCTCCTGATGCAAAGAGCGGTGTGGGGGGAGAACAGGTCTGCAATCCATTAGCCATGGCAGAGAGATGGTGGAAAGGGAGAAGGAGGAATCAGCCTCCCAAATCTGCTGACAAGGCTTAAAGCCCAGTTTAGCCCAGGGTCCTCCAGCTGAGTCCAAACCATCCAGTTGCCCACTGATGGGTTTGCAGTCTGTGCTGGTGCCACACAGCCGGGCACAGGGCGGGTGAGCTTCCTCCCAGAAAGTTCATTCCCAAAGGAAAACAGGCCTGAATCCAAGGAAAATCTGCCCTGAGTGCTGCCGTGGGGGTTTAGGTGTGATGGAGCATGAAAGGCATCACATACCTCAGCAGCAGGTCCGTTTGGGATCCTGGTTATGCTCACTTGAGCTTGGGAGAAAGGTTTTTAGGGGTTCTCCGGAGCTCTCTGAAAGCCAGGATGGAAAATTTGCACATGCAGGATCGGAGCAGGTCTATGGGATTGGTCCTGGGCCTGTCCGTATGCCTGGAATAGCAGCTGTATTAATAAACTGGATAAAATTAAATATAACTCTGCCGTAGGCAAGGCATTCCCTCTCTTGCCCCTGACCTGCTGAAATATCTTCTGCTTTTCCTTGCTGAAAACCTGTTTTTACAGCAGAGTCTGGCTGAAAACCAGGCTTTGTTCCAGGGAAAGGTGATTTGCCAGGCCCACCCCTGGGAGGGTTGGAAGATTCGGGGTGCAGGGCACTGTGAAAGTGCAGAATCCCTCCAAATCCTGTGTCAGGAAGCTGGCTGGAAGCACTCAGCTTGGCTGCTCTCCACCAGCTCTTCCCTAATACATGACTTCACCCTTGTGCTTTCTCCTCTTCTTTCCTGTCCTGCTTCTCATCTCCTGCCTTTTGGGGTTGGGATCAGCCAGCTCTGGCTCGGTATGGGGGGCACCGAGCCCCCAAATCCGGCACAGCCCATAGGGCAGGACGCCAGCCAGATGTGGCTGCTGGGACACTGGAGCCCGTGTGGCTCCTGGGGCCCTGCAGGAATCACCCAGCACGTGCTTTATCCGTGTAACAGAGCAAGGGAAGGCCAGGGCCGTGCTCTGATGGAAAGCAGACAGCCCCCGGGTGTTCGCTGGGATCCAGGCTCAGGAACACGTTGCCTCTGCATGGTGCGGCTATCCCGATTCCCGGAGTATCTCTGCGCCTGTGAATAACTCCAGCTGAATTCAAAATGGGCTGTGAGGCCCAAGGCAGCACGTTCCTGCCTCCCCTGGCCCATCCAGCCCTGGCGTGCTGCTGTGGGTGGGAGGGAAGAAGTGGGATAGTGCGTTGGCTGAGAGGGGCTGGACTCTGAAGGTGGGGTCTTCAGTGCTGGATCCCAGAGTCCTTCAGGGTGGAGAAGACCTCCAGGATCATCAACCCCACCATTCCACAGCACTGCCAAGGCCAACACTGACCCGTGCCCCCAAGAGCCATATCCACATGGCTTTAAATCCCTCCAGGGATGGGGGCTCCATCACTGCCCCGGGCAGCTGTGCCAATGCTTGGCAATCCTTCTCATGAAGGAATTTTCCCTGATATCCAACCTAAATCTCCCCTGGCCCAGCCTGAGGCCGTTCCCTTTCCTCCTGTCCCTATTCCCTGGGAGCAGAGCCCGACCCCCCGCTGGCTGCCCTCTCCTGTCGGGGAGTTGTGCAGAGCCACAAGGGCCCCCTGAGCCTCCTTTTCTCCAGGCTGAGCCCCTTTCCCAGCTCTCTCAGCCACTCCTGGTGCTCCAGGCCCTTCCCCACCTCCGTTCTCTGCCCTGGACATGCTCCAGCCCCTCAATGTCCTTCTTGCTGTAAGGGCCCAGAACTGCCCCCAGGGATGGAGTGGCCTCAGCAGTGCCAGCACAGGGGGACAATCTGTTGTGTCCTGCTGGTCCCACTGTGGCTGGTACAAGCCAGGATGCCCTTGGAGATGCCCTTGGCATGATGCCCAGCACATGGGCACATGCTGGCTCAAACTTGTCCTCAGAGCACACAGACAGGGCTTGGGAAGCTGGGGCTGTGCCCCTCACATGAGGAGAGGGACGTGGGGTGGCTCCTGCTTGATGTCTCCATGAACAAGCTTCATTCCCATCAAAGCCTGGCCCAAAGTGGTTCAAGGACACTTAGCCAAGGCAAGGGGTGAGGAGGGAACAAAGCTGGACTTGTAGTGGACTCCTTGGTGTTTTGGACATGCTCCTGCTGCCCCCAAGGCCAAGCATCTCTGACAGGGACTGTGCTGGCTTGCTGCAAAGTCCCCACTTGGAACCAGGAGTGAGCCCAGGCAGGACTGGAGCTTTCAGGGCTCTGCCCACCCTGCCAAGCCCCTTGAGGGAGCAGGAAGGAGTCAGGTGCACACATGGACATGCCTGGCTTCTTCCCAGCTCTCAGAAGAGATAAGCCAGTTTCTCCCCCAGTCCTTCTGCTCTCTCCCTTTTACCTGTCCTCCCCCTCCACCCGCGCACAGAGTGCCGCTGCCACTTCTGTTTTACCGTCCCCAGAGACACCAATTCTGCAGCCATCACGGCCAGAGACGCTAATTAAATTGTTCGAAAATCCAATAAAAATGCTTTATGAGAGTGTCTGTCATTGGCAAAGGTTTAGGGAAGAAAATTAGGCTCTTCCAAAAGCAAAGCAAAAAAAAAAAAGTCCATCCTCCCTCATTAAACCCTCGATGTATTTCACTGTAAATGGTTGCTGGGTGCTACAAATTGCAACTGGTCCAGTGGGAGCAGGGCTGGTGGGGAGGGCTGGGGACGTTTTCTGGTGAGTGTTGAGGTGTTTTCTCCTGTCCCTGCTCTGAATGACACCTCAGGCTCAGGCACAGGCTGGGCTGGACAAACCAGACCCGTTTATAGATTTTCTCATTCTCCAGCCAGCGCCGGAGAGGATCAGTAATGCAACCAATTAAGAGGATTAAAAGCCATATTTTTTATTTATTTTTTGATGACAGAAGCACTGCCAGGTCCTGTGGCTGTGGTCAAGGTCCCCATGCTGTCCTTGTCCCAGACAGCTCAGGGGCTGAATCATACAGAGGATTATTGTCCTGCACATTCCCCCAGCTCTCGGCTATGCGCAGCGAGAGGCCAAGGTGTCCTGTAGGTGTTCCCAACCCCAGGAATGCCATGTCCTGCCTCATTTTCTACCCTTTGTGCCCCAGAGGATGGACAGTTACCCACAGAGAG
This sequence comes from Oreocharis arfaki, assembly GCA_013398015.1. NCBI lineage: Eukaryota > Metazoa > Chordata > Aves > Passeriformes > Paramythiidae > Oreocharis > Oreocharis arfaki. The sequence goes on along the minus strand of VZRR01005872.1, from coordinate 124,143 downwards.
GGGAAGAGTGTCTGTGCTCACTCTCTGGACCTCGGCATTTGCTGGAAACACCGGCAAATGGAATAGGCTGGCTTGGGAGGAGGATGGCTGGGCCACGCTGGGAAGGCTTAAAAAACCCAGATGCCACAAGGCTCATGATGTAAACACTCCAAGCAGGCCAAATGCTCTGTAATTTCTCTTAGCTGTGCAAACAGCAGAGAGAAGAAGCTGTCAGGGAGCACATTTCCCACCCAGAGCAGTGAGCACTGCGAGCACGGGACCCGTTGGCAGCGCGGGGGCAAAAGCACCGAGCCAGACCCCTGAGGTGGAGGTGTCTGCTCCTGTTTCACTGCTTGTGCTGATGGAATGGCATCTCCAGAGGGGAAAGGTCCCAGAAAGAGCCAGGGCTTCCCATGGCCCCTGTCAATTCAACAGATGGAAGCCAAACGAAGAGGGTCCAGCCCTGGGGCTCTCCGGTCACCTCATCCCAGCAGAAGGTGGGATGGTGACTGTGGGGAGAGAGAGACACTCCACGGATCCTCACTGCATCTCATGGGGGTTGCAGCTTGCTTCCTGCAGGAATTTGAATGCGGGGTCACCCCTCTGAATCCCCTGGGAATGGCTGCTGAAATCAAGCTGCCTGCTGAATCTCTTTTGTTCAGCGAGGCTCCTGCTAGGAGAGGCTCTGCTTTTATTTCAAAGACTCAGCAATTTGGATCGGTTTAACCTTTTCAGGGTTTCCTGAGCACAATAGCACAGATGAGCTTTAAAGCCTCTTCAAGAGCACAGGTTGGAGCCAGAGACTTGGGGGGAGGGAGAAGAAGCCGTGTCAAGCCAAAGGAGTCGGTACTGTCACTGCCAGACGTGATTTGCCTGCCAACCCCCCTGGGAGCTTCTGCCGAGGCACAGAGAGATGGGTTTGCTGCGAGAATCAGGGCGGTGCTGCTGCGTGTCCTCGTCCTGAGCAGAGGCTGCTCCAGTGGCCTTCAGGGACCACGAAATTCCACCACAATCCACGGCTTGTGGGAGCTGGGAGGTGGGAGAACAGGCCACGGGAGGTCAATGAACCAGCAGGAACATCCAGCAAGGGCGTGAGGAGGGGAACAACACAGCCCCCAGCCCCCAGCCCCCATCGGTGCATCCACTGTCCTGTCCTGCCACCCCGGTGACATCTCGATGTCCCCTCCTACAGACCCAACTCCCAGCTTCACCCCAAGGTTGTTCCACCGCACCCCCCCAGGAGCCCAAGTGCACCCCAGCCCTGCTGGGGGGAGAGTGGGGCTGGAAATACCGCAGAGAGCAGGGCCGAGGCAGTGGCTCGGCCGAGCAGGGCAGCGTTCCTTTGATGTTGGAACAGCAAAGGCAGGTGCGGGAGTGAAAGGTAATCGGGATGCTGGGAACAGCGGGATGCATTTCAAACGGAACAGCCAGAGCTTTGAAGATCAATTCCTCCCAAGGAAACACACTGCTCTTCCCGGGCTCCTCCAGAGCCTCAGTCCTGCTCTCCCGAAGTTTCTGGAGCTCTGTTAAAGGCAGTCTTTGGGAAGGTGTTCGCCCCAGGTTGGATGTGGCTCCCTGGGGAGCCAGGGGGAGGCTTGGGCTGCTCCTGCTGCCCGCTGAGCAAAGGCAGGAGGGAGAGCAGGAATTATTCCCGGGTCACATCCCCCTCCTGGCCCCAAGGTGAAGGGGAAAGCCGCTCCAAGCAATTATTTACAGAGCAGTTGATGAGTGTGCTCCCAAGGTGGATGCAATCAGGACTCCTTGCAGAGGGAGGGAAGGGGGCTGGAGCTGCGGAGGGAGAAAGGAGGAGACCCCCAGCACCCCAAGGACATGCAGCCACGGCCGGGGTGAGAGCTGAGCTCTTGCAGCAGGATTATTCAATTTCCTGGATTTCCATCATCAGGAAAACCACAGCTTTTTGTGTTGGTGTGGTTTTTAACCACAGCTCCAATTCTGCATTCTCAGGACTCCTGGAGCCTGGGCTTAGCAAGGAGCAGGGAATGCTCTCATTAGCTAAACCTTTGTTAACGCTCACTCACATCACCTCGTTCAGATTCACATCAATGGAACTGGCTTTTTTGGAACAGCTCTTTGAAAAGGGGGAAAAAAATAAACAACCTTTTTTGTGTGTCAATGTTTTCTAAGCAAAATATTTTGAGCTTTCTGCTTTGGTTTATTTGCTTTGTGTGAGCTTTTAAATCAGACACAATTAACACAAAAAGGAGCGAGATCTTGTAGTTGTCAGGAAATGCTTCAGTTTTCTCTTTTCATCTGCTAAACATTGATACATGAAAATAATCTGCCCCTCCCTCCACTGCTTGTTTTCTTTTAAAAAACACCAGCAAGCTTCAAGCAGGCCCTGGGAGCTGCTCAGGGAACTTCCCTTGCCTGTCTCCCCCCATCCTGCACCCACACCTCGGTGGGGACGTGGCTAGGTTTACGCTCCCCCAATTGCATTATGTTTGAGTGGTTTATGATTTGGATTTTCATGCAGAGCAGCCTGTTCCTGCTCCTCATAACAAAGACAATTATGCTAAGTTTATTGGATTTGCATTCAGGGCTGATTTGTCAGAATTGTATATTGGTTCTGGGAGATGGAAGGGGAGGAAGAGAGGGGGCATTTGCTTTTCATGAGGACAGGAAAAAAAAAAGCCCAATATGAAATTCATTTCTCTGTTTCACAGCCCCTTCTCAGTGCACATATTCCTTCCTTCCTTCCTTCCTTCCTTCCTTCCTTCCTTCCTTCCTGCCTTCCTGCCTGCCTTCCTTCCTGCCTTCCTTCCTTCCTTCCTGCCT